>LLKO01000029.1:0-171353 GCA_001513895.1 Graphilbum fragrans
TGGATGAATAGCCATGGGGGACATCAAGACGCACCTTCACCGTCTCTTCGGGGTCGTCGTCGTCGTCGTCGGCCGGCGCGGTCAGCCCCGCCGTTTCCATCATCGCCCGCGTCTCTTTCGAGAACCACGACAGCGGGTCGTTGTCGTCGGCGCCGCCCGGGTCCGGCCCGAGCAGAAACTCGGCCTCTTCCTCCGCGGCGCGGGTCTCCGGCCGGGACTGCGCGGGCCGGTCGCCGCCGCGTCTGCGTTTGGCGGCCGGGCCCTCGTGCTGCCCTCGCTCCTCTAGCTGCTCTCGCTGCCGCGCGGCCGCCAGCCGCTGCTCGCGCCGCTCCCACCGCTGCTGCAGCTCGTCGCGCCGTTTCCGCAGCAGCTGCTCCACGACCCAGTCCGGCTCGTCGGCGAACTCGGCGCGCGCGGCCGCCAGCGACGCCTCGTGCTGGCCGCGCTTGTGCTGCCGCAGCCACGTCAGCGCCGCGCAGATCAGCGACAGCGACTTGCCCGTGCCCGTCGGGCTCTCGAGGATGCCCACCTGGCCGTCGCCTTTTTCGAGCACGTCGAACACCGTTTTCATGAACTCCATCTGCACGTCGTACGGCGTGTACGGGTGGTGGAACCGGCCCGCCTCGGACGCGTCGTCGGCCGCCATGGTGGGGTGCTGTGGGCTGTGGGCTGTGGGCTGTGGGCGGTGGGCGGTGTTGGACGGTTTATGGGCGGTGCTGTCTGCCGGTCGTGATGTGGTGCTGTGCGATGCGATGCGATGCAGACGAGACCCGTCCAAGCGATTACGTAAGCACGAACAAATACACATACACATTCTCGTAAATACACACACACACACACACACATGCTCGTAGCACATATTCTTCTATAGCATGTCCATCTCGTCGTCGTCCGGGTCCCCCCCCAGCGGGCGCACCTGCAGAAACTCGTGGTCCAGCGCCTCGTCGGCGCTGATGCGGCTGCGCGGATCCAGGTCCAGACAGCGCTCGAGAAACTTGACGGCCAGCTGCTCGTCGGCGCTCAGCGGCTGCAGCGTCTTGCCGTTGTCGATGCGGCAGTTGCTCCACAGGATGATCTTCTCGAGGCTGAAGCCCTCGCGGCCGACGGTCGGGATGGTCGACTCGAACATGCAGCCGTGCAGCTGCGCCGCCAGCTTCATGCGCCGGCTGCCGAAAATCGTGGCTATCTCGATCAGCGCGTCCACGTCGTCGGCGCTGTTGAAAAAGGGAAAGCGCCGCGACAGCAGCGTCAGCAGGATCACGCCCGCCGACCACACGTCGATCTTGGGCGTCTGCTCCGTGCACTTGTACAGCACCTCCGGCGCCCGGAACCCGCGTGTGCCCGCCCGGTTCGCCCGCCGCGCCGGCCGCGTGTCGTTTTTCGGGTAGCCGTTGTGCGCCGCGCTCGGCACGTACGCCGCGCGCAGCCGCGCCTTGCGCACGCTCTCGTGCTCGTGGCACAGGCACGGCTTGCTCTCGCTGCCCTCGCGCTCCGCCAGCCCAAAGTCCACCAGCACCCCGCGCTGCGACGCCGGCTCGTACAGAAAGTTGGTCGGCTTGATGTCGCGGTGCAGGATCTTGGCCCGGTGCACCGCCCGCAGCGCCGTGAACAGCGACCGCAGGTAGATCGCCATGTCGCCCACCGTCATCTGCCGGTAGTACTCGCGGAAGTCCTGGTGCCGGAAGTACGGCAGCACCGCCACCACCTGGTCCGTGTGCCGGAACGCCGTGATTAGCGGACACACCGACGCCGACGCCCGCAGGTCGTGCAGCAGCTCCAGCTCGTTGAAAATCCGCAGCGGGCTCGACGTCACGTAGATCTTCTTGATCGCCACGAACTTGGGCCGCCGCCGCCCCGCCGCCGCCCCGCCTGCTCGCTTCAGCGGCGGCGGCGTCCACTTTTCCCGCTCCTTGTCCCAGTCCCACGCGTTGTCGAACCGCTCGTACTGCAGGTCCTCCGCCTTGTAGACCGTCGAGAAGGTGCCTGTGTGCGCGTGTTAGCATGCTGCCGCCGCCGCCGCCGCCGCCGCCGCCTCTCTCCAGGGGGACGCACCCTCTCCGATCCGCTTGATCAGCCGGAACTGCTGCTGGAACCCCGGGAACGTGTCCTGCAGCTTCTCCATGTCCTGCTGCACCGTCTCGTCTACCGCCTCGTCCTCGGAGCTGTCGTCGTGGCCGTCGTGGCCGGCATCGTCATGCTCCTCGTCCTGTTGCTCGTCCTGTTCCTCGTCATGGCCCTCTCCATGTCCCTCTTCGGGCTCCCCTCGGTCTGCATCCTCGGCCAGAGCCACTTCTGCAAAATCGGCCTCGTGCGACGACATCGAATGCACATCCTCGTTGATTTGCGTGTCCTCCGAGGGCACGTCCTCGTGGATCTTGAAGTCGCCGCGCGTCCGCCGTAACGCAGCCATGGCACTGAGAGACATTGAACAGATGTCGGCCGGAGCAGACCATACGAGTATGTGGCATCGCATGCGCCGAAGCATATGTATCAACAATCCAGAACGGAATGATCAGTCAGCAGACGCGACAGTGGGGCGCCGCGTCGGGCCCAAAACGGAAGTCGCTAGTAAACATAAACAACCGTTGCCCCAGTGGCCCCGCTTCCACCCAAACATCACCACTGCATCCAAATCAACATCGCCCCGACCACCAGCGCATTCGGCACCTGCACCGCCCGCTGTCGCAGGACTGTCCTGCTTTTCGGTGTGCCCACCCTTATTGTGTCATTCGTGTTTTTTTCTTTCTTTTCGTTTGCTTCTCGACCCGGCCTGTCGCGCCGGCCCCCCTCGCCGCCATGGACGCCATCCAGTTCGACATCAACAATGCCCTCAAATACTACATGAGCGATCCGGCGTCTGTGCCGACGCCCGAAGCCCACAGCGCGCTGTTCGAGTGCGAAAACGACCCCGACGCCCTCACCCACGCCGTCGTCACCCCCGTGCTCAACCCCATCGTCGACGCCGTCGCCGACAACCCGGACGCCATCACGCGCGGCCTCTCGTTCGACTCGCTGCAGTTTCTGCTCAAATACGCCGCCTTCCTGCCCACCCACGCCCTCAGCAAGCTCTTCGACCTCATCACCTCCGGCCTGTCCGCCGAGGCCGACGCCATCCACCACGACCTCGAGTCCGACGAGCAGGACCTCATCGCCCACCACAAGCACCTGCTCGAGATCTACGGCTTCCTGCTCCAATGGACCGTCGCCGCCGTCGAGACCCGCGCCGCCGAAAAGTCCTCCAGCGCCCCCGCCGCTCGCGGCCGCAGCAAGCCCAAGGCCGCCAAGAAGCCCGCCGCCAGCACCAACCCGGACGACCGCGACGCCAGCTGGGACTCGGCCGCACAGCTGCAGACCGCTCTCGACACCATGTGCAAAGTCCTGCGCCTCAAGCTGTCCAAGATCTTCCTGACCACCTCCGAGCGCGACACCTTTATCGGCCTGCTGACCCGCCCCGTCTACCTCGTGCTCGAGAGCGAGCAGCGCGTCAAGGCCACCGCCATCCGCATGCACGCCTTCAAGGTGCTGTGCATGGCGGTGAAGCACCACGGCCACGGATACGGTGCGTGCCCTCTTCTGCTGTCTTCTGCTGCCTCTGCCCCGACCGCTTGCTAACACTACGCAGCCGCCCAGATCAACATCGTCCAGAACCTCACCTACTTTGAGCACCTCTCCGAGCCTATGGCCGAGTTCCTGCACATCCTCTCCGAGCAGTACGACTACGAGCAGCTGGCCAACGAGATTCTCGTCGAGCTCAGTAACAAAGAGTTCAGCAGCAACGACACTAAGGGGCCCAAGTCCGTGTCCTCCTTTGTTATCAAGCTCTCCGAGCTGGCCCCGCGCCTCGTCATCAAGCAGGTGGCCTCCCTGATCAAGCAGATGGACAGCGAGGTGTGTTTCTCGTCTCTTTTCTTTTCCGCGGGCGTGTGCTCACAAATAGTCCTACACCCTCCGTTGCGCCCTCATTGAAATCTGCGGCAACATGATCGCCTACCTCAGCCGCCAGGAAGAGCGTGGCGACGACCACAAGTCGCAGCTCAGCGCCTTCTTCAGCGTCCTCGAGGAGCGCTTCCTCGACATCAACCCCTACTGCCGCTCGCGCACCATCCAGGTCTATGTGCGCCTGTGCGATCTCGAGATGAAGTTCCCCAAGCGCCGCCTCAAGGCCGCCGAGCTCGCCAACCGCAGCCTCCAAGACAAGAGCAGCAACGTGCGCCGCAACGCCATCAAGCTGCTCGGCACGCTCATCAAGACGCACCCCTTCACGGCGATGCACGGCGCCCAGCTCTCGCGCCGAGACTATCTCGAGCGCCTCGACAAGGTCGACCAGGAAATCCAGTCTCTGCGGCCGCCCGAGGGAGCGCCGGATCTGGGCGAAAACGCCAACGCCAACGCCACCGGTCTCCTCGACGAGGCCACGCACATCGAGTCGCCCAAGAAGTCGCTGCAGGACATGACGGACGACGAGAAGTTGGCCGCCATCCGCAAGGCCCAGGAAGAAGCGGCCACCTCCGAGGCTATCAGCAAGCTGACGCTGACCAAAAAGTACTACTCCGAGGCCCTCAAGTTCATCCACATTCTGCACGACGCCACCGGCACCGTCTGCCAGCTGCTCGGCGCCCGCAACAAGAGCGAGGTCATCGAGGCCATGGACTACTTTGAGATCGGCGACGCCTACAACATTGAGCAGAACAAGGTCGGCATCCGCCGCATGCTGCGTCTGATCTGGACCAAGGGCAACAGCGACGAGGGCAAGGGCGTGCAGACGCACCTGATCGACTGCTACCGCCGCCTCTTCTTCGAGGCCCCCGACTCCTTCAGCGCCAACGACGCCGCCAACTACATTGCCCGCAACATGATCAGCCTGACCTTTGGCGCCACGCCCGCCGAGCTCACCTCGCTCGAGCAGCTGCTGGCCACCATGATGAAGGGCGGCATGGTGCCGCCCGTCGTCGTCGACAAGCTGTGGCAGGTGTACGGCGTGCAGAAGCGCGAGATCTCGCGCACACAGCGCCGCGGCGCCATCATTGTGCTCGGCATGCTGGCCACGGCGAGTCCCGAGATCGTGGTCGGCGAAATGGAGACGATGCTGCGCACCGGCCTCGGCGGCCTCGGCCGGGCCGATTTGCAGCTCGCCAAGTACACCTGCGTCGCGCTGCAGCGCATCAACCCCATTGGCCGCTCCAAGGACGCGGCGGCCTCGTTCGCGCGGCTGCCCAACGACCACGCCGTGCTCGGCAAGCTGGCCGCCATCATCGAGGTGCCCTCGGACAGCAAGGAGTGGTTTGGCGTGGCCGAGCAGGCCGTCAACGCCATCTATGCGCTCTCCAAGCACCCCGACGTGCTGTGCTCCGAGATTCTGCGCCGCAAGACGCGTCTGGTGTTTGCGCGCGCGTCGTCGCCCGCGTCGCAGCCCGCATCGCAGCCCGCGTCGCAGCCCGCGTCGCAGCCCGGCTCGCGGCCGAGCTCCCGAGGCGATGCCACGATGTCTGCCGAGACACCAGCACCGCCACAGTCGGCACAGGCAGCGGCGGAAGGAGCACCGCCACAGCCCAAAAACGCAGTGGCCCTGTCGCAGCTGCTGTTTGTGGCGGGTCACGTGGCCGTCAAACAGATCGTGCATCTCGAGCTCTGCGAGCAGGACTTCAAGCGGCGCAAACAGGAGCGCGAAAAGCAGGCAGCGGCGAGCAAGCTGGCCGAGGAAGAGGCTGCCGCCGTCTCGGGCGCCGCCTCGGCCGCATCCGCCGCCGGCCGCAAGTCGGGTCGCGGCAAGAAGAAGGACGCCGCCGCCGCCGCCTCGACCGCCGCATCGGCCGAAGACAAGCCTAAAGACGACGAGGGCGACGAGCTGGACCTGATTGGCGGCACCACGGAAGACGACTTCACCGAGGCCATGCAGCACATCCGCGAGCGCGAGCTGCTGTACGGCCCCACGTCACTGCTGGGCCTGTTCGGCCCGCTGGTCTCGGAGATCTGCGCCAACAACACGACGTACAAGGACAAGGGCCTGCAGCAGGCGGCCACGCTCTGCATGGCCAAGCTGATGTGCGTCAGCTCCGAGTACTGCGAGACCAACTTGCCGCTGCTCATCACCATCATGGAGCGGTCGACGGACGCCACGGTGCGCTCCAACGCCGTCATCGCGCTCGGCGACATGGCCGTCAGCTTCAACCACCTGATCGACGAGAACACGGATTTCCTGTACCGCCGCCTGGCCGACGACGACGCCTCGGTCAAGCGCACCTGTCTGATGACCCTGACCTATCTCATCCTCGCCGGCCAGGTCAAGGTCAAGGGCCAGCTGGGCGAGATGGCCAAGTGTCTCGAGGACGACGACAAGCGCATTGCCGACCTCTCCCGCATGTTCTTCACCGAGCTGTCCACCAAGGACAATGCCGTCTACAACCACTTTGTCGACATGTTCAGCCTGCTGTCCGCCGAGACCGCCCTCGACGAGGAGAGCTTCCGCCGCATCGTCCGCTTCCTGCTCGGCTTCGTCGAAAAGGACCGCCACGCCCGCCAGCTGGCCGAGAAACTCGCCGCCCGCCTGCCCCGCTGCGACACCGAGCGCCAGTGGAACGACGTCGCCTTTGCCCTGGGCCTGTTGCAGCACAAGAGCGAGGACATCAACAAGGTGCTGTCCGAGGGCTTCCGCGTGGTGCAGATCAATTGAGCCGGGATCAGACGGGATGGGCCTGGCAGGGGCTGGAAGGGGTTTGGGATAGGCCGGTGGGAGCGTATCTATTTTATCTTGGATTGTTGCGTATTGAATTTACGTTGATTTGCATTGATGTGCCTGTTATGTACATGCGGTGATTCCTGTCTGGGATCCGGCTCCTAGTTCCAGAGTCTGCTCCATTCTGCTCCGATTCTGCTTCCGCTCCAGATTCCGCTCCAGATTCTACTCCGATTCTGGCTCTCGTGTTTCCATGTCCATTTTGCTTGTTTCGCCACTCTACTTCGTCACCGTCTTGGGCACCGCCGCA
This sequence comes from Graphilbum fragrans, assembly GCA_001513895.1. Taxonomy (NCBI): domain Eukaryota; kingdom Fungi; phylum Ascomycota; class Sordariomycetes; order Ophiostomatales; family Ophiostomataceae; genus Graphilbum; species Graphilbum fragrans. The sequence continues at coordinate 6,984 of LLKO01000029.1, forward strand.
AACGTCGGCCGCACAAACCGGTCCGAGTTGTAGACCTGCACGTTTTCGCCCAGCAGCTCCTTCTCGCGCGCCTGGTCCGCCAGGTGTCGCCGCACCTGGTCCCGGTCCTCCTCCGCCTGCAGCAGCGGGATCAGGTGGATGCGCGACCACATCTTTTCGCGGGCCATTTCACTGTGGCAGGTGTTAGCACGGGTACGGGGGAGGGTGGGTGGTGGGTGGTGGAAGGGGGGTCGGGACGGCCCCAGAGATGGATGAACGATTCGCGGACGATTCAGGGAAAGTCGGGCAAGGCCCGGAACATAGGCCACACATACTGTTGCTCGCGCACACCGACGGCCAGCTTGTACCAGCCGTAGGTCATGATGCCACCCGCTATGGCGAGGAGAACGGACGGCCGGAATCCGCGCGAAGGGAGATTGCGCTGGACGGTTAGCAGACTGGCAAGACGGTGTTGTGGCTCCGCGCTCGCAACCTACCTTGTACTGCACGGCAGCATAGCCGCCAGTCGGCGGCATGTCTTGCGGCATGGTGGCGGTGGGGGGGAGGACCAAGAATCGAGAATCGAGAATCGTGAGAATCGGGAGTCGAGAATTCGAGGTGCGAATTCGAGGACTCAAAACAGCGCCAATTGAGCGCACACGGTCAATCGCACGGAACTCGCGAGAAATGCGTCGCTAATTGCTAGCACAGATAGGCCGCCGTGTGGAAAAGTGTCCCGTCAGGCTGCGTCGTCGTCGTCGTCGCTGTCGTCGCTGTCGGCGTCGGGAAGTCGGTGGTGTGCGATAACTTTCTCGCAACAAATGCTCGGCAGGCGAGCTTTCCGGCCAGCCAATCACAGCCGCTGTATTCTTTCTGTGTTTTGACGGCTGAGTCATTTCACGTGACTGTTTTTGTCTACGGCAATGGCGGCCTACGGTAACCGCCTACATACGCCAACCCCAACTCGCCCCACTTGTGCAAAGAAGCAAAACAAGAGGTAGCAGAGGATAAAAGGCGCAGGCGAGCACAAGAGCGCCCATAATATATTCACATCGGCCGTCATGGCAGTCGGATGGCACGTCTGGCAGGGGAGTGCTACCAAGGCTCGGCTCCTTATCGTTTTTCTCTGTCACTCTGTCACCTGTCACGGTTCTCGGGTCCAGGATACGTGTGCTCGGAAATTGATGGCTTTATTTGCACCACCAGCAACGCCCTCCTCGCTCTTGAAAGAATAAAACGTGATGACAAGGTCTTGGTTCTTGATGGTGTATGCGTGTGTTTGTGTACGTGAAGCGCCAACTCGGCCTGGCGACATGCAGCATCCTCCTCTGACTGGCTCCCTTACATATGTTGCACACCTGGGCAGCTACAGCGAGAAATTCGGCTGAGATTATTGGTAGCATCCTCTCTTTATTCGTCTAAATTCTCACCAAATACTGCTATATTCCATTCGCTCTCAGCTAGACACGGGAAAATGTGGGTAAAAAAAGAAAGAAATCAAAGCGAAGGAAAACAAACACTCAAAAATATAGACGTAATATGGGGGGTGGCTGCCCTCTCGCAAACCCCTGAGCTGGCAGGGTGTTGAACCACCGCCACTCAACATCTACTTAGGAGACTAGGAGACTAGCACAACGTCGCTCAGTTGGTGAACCATATCCATAAGCGGTTCAGAGTCCAGCGCCGTGGACCATAGAGCGCATTTCGTTACGGCCCAGAGGCAGGCGAGGACGGCCTGAGCCTTGGTCACGTCCACGACAGTCCCTGCCAACATGTTTCCCCCAAACGGCACGTCGATCTGAAACACGTCCCCTGCCGTCGTGCCTAGGGAGTAGTCGTCTGAGTCGCTGCTCGTAGGTCGTAGACTCGGGGACGCATAGGCTGTCTTGGTGCTCTCGCCGTCGTTTTCTCTTAGGAAGTCCATGGTGTCCTTGTACTTTATCTCTATTGCTCTATGGTCGGGCATGTCCCCCTTCCGCTTCTTGTAAATGTGGGCGACGCTGTGGTTCTTCTGTAGCGCGGGTGAATCGATTTCGTCAGCCATGATCTGAACCTCGACCTCTTTTTCAGGGCCGTCCAGGTCACCATATTTGGGGCCTATGATCTCAACTTCAGCCTCCTTTTCAGGGCCGTCCAGGCTATCATGTTCAGCGCCCATGATCTCAACTCTAACCACATCTTTGTCTGGTCTATGGCCTCTGTTCGGTTTCGTCCTCATAGGCGCATAAAGTACCACTTCCTCCATGCAGTGGTCTTCTGCGTCTTTTCGTTTCATCCTTAAGACGCGAACTTTCCCTAGCCCATTCCCGCAAACCACTGCTGAAAGGGGGTTAATTGTAGCCAGCGGAGAGTAAGGATACCCTGTACATGCTCCGGCCCTGAGACAAACCCAAACCATTTGCTCGGGATCGAAACCACCATCATCGGACTCGACATGGTTGTCGCCACTTTGATCTTCATCTAAGCTTGAGTAATCAACAAGCCAGGTCAGCACTTTGGAAGAATTGTCGAGCTTGGCGACAATACTGGAAGACTCAAGCGTGCGCGCCTGTAAAAGTTTGTAGGCAAGCCCCCGAAAGCTTCGAACTGTCATGTAGAGGATTCCTACCACCCGTCTGAGATGGTCGCCGTCGGGAAATGACTCTTTGGCAAGATGCACAAGGTCCAAGAGATGAGCGATCTTCTGTTGGTCATAAGTGAAGTATTTACCGCCATCGAGAAAGGCGCTCGCACGCCTAACCGAGCTGCGCAATGCCTCGCTCAGCTGCGCGCAATCATCGGGATCAAATTTATCAGCATCGGGGCTGATGTGCGCGTTGCACGCTGCGTGGAAAAAGTTCGGAAATGGGTCGACGAGCTAATACAGCAGATTTGTCTCTTCTTTCCAAACCAGATACGACCACGGCTGCCAAGTGATGCTGAGTAGCGAGTCGGCGAGGGATAGCAGGTCGCCTCGCCTGAATAAATGGACAAACAGCTTACTGACAGGCTCACTAGCCACACACGGGATGCGAAGCCACCGCCTTGCGCCCTCTGGCAGACTCTGTTGGGCGCATTGCTTGATATGCTCGGTCTCGGCTCCGGTAGGATCTCGGAGGTACGCTTCAGTGGTGTTCTGGGGACAAGTGACGAGGGTGAAGTCGACACCGAGGGCGTGGCCATCTTCTTCCAGGGACTGCGAGCACCAATTATACCCGCCATATTCGTACGTTTGCCAATATTTGACTTGGTCTGCTTGCGGGTCTGCCGGGTGGAAGGAATTTGCTTCATCAGTAGAATATTCGGGCATCAAGCCGGCATTATTATGGAGAGAAGCAATTCTCTTGGAACCACCGATGTTGCATGGGAGGAACCCCGCAGCCAACCAGAACATGTACGGTAGCTTCTCGCCGCTACTTGGCAGTGGTCCCATCTGGTCTTTGATATGTAGCTGGAAGCGCAGCCGATCTCTGTTGCGGATCGTTTGCCCCTCCGACTCGGAGGACAAGGCCATCCGAAACGACCCTGTGGTGCCCCAGATCTGAGCAGGAGCGGACGGTCGGCTCAAGGCAGGCGGGCCGGTTCTCCGATGAGGGCTCGAAGGGCTCGCAGGGGGCTGGATGTAGATGAGCTGCTCGCGCAAGTCGGGTCGAACCATGCGCCGCGCGAACTCGAAATGTATACCTGCGTCTTTCCGGCCCCCGTACCGTCCGAGAAGCCCCATGGCCAGGATCCAGTACCGGCTAACGGGCAGCCACGTCTCGCTGTCTTCGAAAAACAAATCCCCACGCGTTCCAAGCTTCATTTGGTCCTGGTCGAACTCATAGGCGCTGAGCAGTCGACACAGACGAGCCCAGCCGGTCCTGCAGCTCGGCGCCTCTGGTCTGCCCAGGACCCAGGACTCGCCGCCCGTGTTGGGGATGACAAAGCGCTTCCCTGCTGCCCATGCATCGTACGGCGTTAGGTCGGGCACGAAGATCCGGCGAAATATCCGGGTGCGTCTCCCGAACGGCCACCCGCGTGAGATGAATGGCGGATGGCCATCATCACGGAGGTAGTTCAAGGCATTTGTTTTCTCGCTATGGAGCTCTCGGAGGACGGCCCACGACGTGGCAATGCCAACTAGTGCTATGGCTGCCAGGACTACCGTTGCCCATGTACCGGTGGTGTCTACCACGGATTGGGCGAAGCCGCTCATTTGGCTTCTTTGGCGTACAGGTGTGCCGTGCCTCTGGTGTCTGTAACTTGTGGGTAGGGAGGGTTGATCGCTGAAGGATTTTCCGACAACGTCGTCCGGTCGGCGCCGCTTTCATAACGGCTTAGGGAACTACGTTGTAGTGAAGAGCGCTTCCAATTATAGAGATGGGCAACGTGGTCAGCATTGGGCAGCATTGGGCAGCATTGAGCAATGGATGGGGAAGCGGGGATGGGAGCACGGATAAGAGAAACAGCACAAGCAGTGATAGGTAGCTACGACTGCCGTGGCAGCTCCTCTGGCAGAAAATAATACGATGATGATAAAAACAGGGCCACCGGTGTCATTCTAAGCTGTGAAGTTTTGGTGAATGGAAAACATATAAAAAAACCGGATTAGATAGTTGTCGAAAGCATATTAGCAAGTCTTTGTAATGAGGCTGTTGAGCTTTGAGATGGAAAACCAAGGGTTAGTGAGGACTGCAGATTGAGATACAGTAGTCAGTGGCTCTGTACAAAATGTTTCTTACATCGCCTGTGTCTCCAGGGTGGCTATCGTCGCTAAAGTCCCACTCAGTGTTGACTGTCAGTTGATTTCCAAGGCCGAACGAAATGCGGTGAACACAGAAAGGCTCCTGGACCACACGCCAATATTCACGTGACTGAAGCCTCAAACTCCAGGCGTAGCGATAACTGAACGTCAAGCTAGCGAGGTTTTCACAGGCTGTCTTCGTAACAATTATCTGCGAATTTAGGAAGCAGACGAGGAAAAAGAAAGGATTGCCTGGCAGCAGAGTGATTAGCGGATGCCGTCCCTGAAGCCGCCGCACAGGCCTGACTGCTCCACAGCACCGAAACCGGCCTCAAGAATGCCCCAAGGCGACTCCCAGAGCGACCTCAAAGACGGCCGCCCACCACGCGCCTGGCGCAGCTCGCGGCGGGATGTCCCCGATGCACGGCCGCCCAAAGTCGTGGCGGCGCGGAAACAGACCAGCCTGGCATTCGCTGCTGCTGCCGCCGCGTCTTTGCAGCCACCGAAATCGTCGGCCAACTTGGATTCTGTCCGCATCGCCATCCGAGACCTGCCTTCCGGCTCGTTCCTGGTCCACGCGACGAACTGCCTGGGCGTCTGGGGTGCTGGCTTTGCCAAAGAGCTCGCTGCCGTTTTTCCCGCCGCCTGCAGTGTCTACAAAGACTTTTGCAAGCCGGAAGCCGAGGCGGCCGCAGCCGTTGAATCAGTGCCAGCGACCGCCCGTCGATGGCTGCCCCGAGAATCCATTGCCGGTCGGTGTCTGGCAATCCCGCCGCAGGCTGTCGACACTGCTGCGGGGGCTCCGGCCGTCTCGATCGTCTGTCTGTTCACGAGCTACGGCTACGGCCGGTCCAGCAGCGCCAATGGCCGGCGACCAGGACTCGATGCTCCGGGAGTCGTCTTGGCACAGACGCAGTCGGCATTGGCAGCATTCCGGAAGACCATGATGGAAGGAGAGTATGCTTCAACTGAAAAGGATACCCCGGCCGTAATCTACTCGCCGCGGTTCAATTCCGGAGCCTTCCATGTCCCATGGGAGCAGACAGAGCGGCTGATTGAGGCCGCCTTTGCGGACTGGAAGGGAATGTGGCTCGTCATGGAGCCTCCCAAATGAGATTTACGACTGATGATTGTGACGAAGAATCTATGCGCCGACTTATCCGAGCTGTTGTTTTCCACGGCGCTCACGGTGTGTACTCGTAGCTGGTCAGCTTGTCGTCACCGTTTGTTATCGGCTTGGTTTTAGCTGTCTTGGAACGGACAAAAAGGGAAAATAAGAACCAGCAAATCATTCTTTTACTGCTTTCCGATCCACCAGGTATCCGTGTCCTGGAGCTACCGTCTTCTTTCTCTGTTAATCCAGTATTAGGGTGGTGCTGTAAGTCGGGGAGTGGAGACGCGGGAAATTGTGTGACGGGTTGGTGAAGCTGCAAGCTTCGCGCCTCGAGCCACGAGAACAGACAGTGGTGAATAAAGTGAATGCCTTGAAATCAAATTGTTGTTGTATTTGTGTCCTTGTTCCAGATCAGTGGTAAATTCAATTATCAAGTTTCAGAAAATGGTTGGCATCACGTTGACCGGAGCGCAGCAAAAGGAAATCAAATTAGAGACGGGCTTGTTCATTGGCAACAAATTTGTGTTGGCAAAGGACGACAACCAGCTGGCCACCATCAATCCCTTCAACAATGAGCCCCTAGCAACCGTTTCTGCTGCTCGAAAGGACGATGTGGACGCTGCCGTGGATGCTGCAAAGGATGCGTTCGACAGCCACTGGAAGATGTCGGCGCCAACTCTTCGTGCCACGCTCCTAAATAAGCTGGCCGATCTGGTCTAACGAGACGCCGATTAAATAGCTAGTATCGAAGCTCTAGATGATGGTGTGATCTTTAGCGAGTCCAAAGGCATGAATGCCGTGCAGGCTGTCCGGACCCTGCGCTACTTTGCCGGCTGGACAGACAAGATCTCCGGCCAACTGCTCTAGATTCCCGAGGGCATTGCCTTTGCCAAAAAGGAACCCCTTGGCGTATGTGCTGCTGTCATTCCGTGGAATGCGCCATTGTATGTTGATCTTCCCTGATGCTTGTTCAAAGTGCAAATGTCTGACTCGCCTTGGCAGAATGATCACTTCCTAGGAGCACTGTCTTGCAGTATGGGAGTAGCTGTGCAGATTCAGTCTCACGCAGCCGTCGGCCGCAGATGCACACCCAATACCTGGCATGCATTCCTGGTATGCATCACTGTTAAGGACACAGCTGAAGACTATAGCTAATACATCATCAGATCAACGTCGCTTGTATGATGTGCTGGATCTTGGTCAGCATATTTTATGTTCACGCTCTTCATTGGATGAACCAAGCCAGTAAGCTCTCTTGAACGCCCAAGTGTTTTTTCTTTTGAATGCTCACCATCATAGTTCTTGTCATCCACGTCGGTGTCTACTCCATCATGATCGGTGTCTTGGCTGGCTGTACCAAGGAAAAACATGATGCGGATTACGTTTTCATCGATTTCCAGAATCTCACAGATTGGGACAGCACTTTGTATCGTAGAGTGTCAGCCTGTTGTCCGCCCTCTATGCATTCTTTTCACTAGACTCTGCAAGTAATTATAGCGAGGAGATCGAGAATGCGGATGTAGTTGTCCCACGCGCGAGTGCGTATTTCTGACGAACTTAACAGCACCACTCCCTCGTTAGATTCTCGTCAACAGCACCGAAAACCTGGGCGCCAGAATTTTCCTCAACGCCATGTCCACGAGTGTTGCCATGACTGCAGGATTTGATCTCTGGGGCGATGGCCCGCGATGGCGCTGTGCCTGCCATTTTTGCCCGCCCCCATCCCATGCTGGATTTGCCCATTTATGCCAGTTTGGTTCTCATCCTGCCGTCACTGGCCATCTACATGACTTACATCCGGAACACGACAGCCTTTTATGTAATCATGGCGGGTGTTTTGGTGGCTTTCTGGCTGTCGTACGTTGTTCCTATTGGTATCAATATCTTCTACACCAGGTGGAACAAGCAGTTGCCCAAGGGGCCCTTTAATTTGGACCGATTCGGCTGAATTGTGGACAGCGTGGCATTCCTATGTGGCTGCTTCGTGATTATGTTCATGTCTTTTGCGGTGTATCGACCCGTGACAGCCGCAAATATGTGAGTCTAGGCCCTATCTATCCTTCCATGCTACCAGATCTAGCTAACCAGTCACAGGAATTACGCATCTGTGATTCTGGGAACGATCTTCATCCTTTCCACGGTCCTGTGGTTTGTGCATGCTTCCAAGCATTACACGGGTCTAGTCACGTCGATCACAGGGCAAAGCGTCATCGACACGGAAGCCACCGAGACAGCCGAGGAGCAGCGAGGAAAATCTCATCTGAGTGAGGGAAGGGAGGAAATATGTACATGAAGAGCAAGCCGAAGCTTCTCAGCCGGTTCCAAAATCTCGTGTCAAAATCTCGGTGATGTCGCAGTCGGGCGCAAATCCAAGATTCATCATAAACTGCGGATCCGTTTCAAGCCGGTCGCTGTAGTCTGTAGACGCCAGATCGTCGAGAAGAGCATCGTAGTCCACTGGTGTTTGGTGGAAGCTGGTCTGGATGTGGTGCTGCTGTGGCACAGTGTCCACGACTGGTATGAGCGAGTTGGTAAGGCTGGCCCGTCTGTCTCTTTCGGTGGAATGGCCAATCCTGGGAATCGACGGAGACTTTGCTGGAAGGGGGCCATTCGCCAAATACGGGGTTTGCATGCTGCCATAGACTGGAACGGACGGCTGTAATGGTTGATGTGTGAGGATGGTAGAATTGCTGTAAAAGGAGGCGGGTGTTGGCAAGCCGGTTGGCATGGGATAGGATCGAGAAGCCTCGACGGTTGAGGCAGGTGTTGGCTGGCTTTGTAGAGCTGTCATGGGACGCGGTGGAGGAGCAGAGTCGATTGTGGTGGACGAGACAGAAGCATGATTTGTTGGGCTTGTGTGAGTCCAAGTGGATATGAGTCTGCGGTGGATGGCGCCGAGTCTGTCCTGATCGACAGGGTCGATATCAGCAGAAGCCGAGTCTCTGAGAAGCTTTGAGAGGAAAGCCGTGAAAATGGGCGCAGCGCTACAAAAACCAAAATTGGCAATGTACTTGTCTAATATGTCGAGAACGAGAGACGCGCCATTTGCTTGAGGTGCAGTGGCACAGAGATACACCAGGCGTAGAGTGTAGGGCGAAGGTACATTGGATGGGGGAATGTGTGAAGAGAGAATGAACACGCTAAAGGGGGAGCTCCTTATGGATTCATGAAGCTTAGTGATAGCTTCCTTTCTAGGTTCGTGGCCCACGCTCCAGTTTCTCGGTGCTAAACATGGACTGGCCACTTTCATAATTGTGCAGAGCTGGTTGAAAGTACTCAGACAATGCGCCGGATGCCGTGACTGAAGACTGGGCGGCTTTTCTGGGCCAAATCCTTCACAATAGGTCCAGGGCTGCCATTCATCAAGACCACCTTCTGGAATTGGCTGAAGATGGGTGACATCCTCTGCTCCTAAATGCGGAGGCTTTCCATAAGCCGTCGAGACGACGGTGTCTAGGATAAAGCAAGCGATGAGCACAGATCCGAGTTGTGGCTGTGTGCGGTCTTCCTCTGTCGTAATACTGAGAAATACTTGGACGGCGGTGCCAATAAGAAGCCACGCCGAGCGGACGTTTTCCTTCCCAACATGTATCAAAGATAGGAGGAGGAGTGCGCGAACGTGGGATATCTGGCACGGACCGTCCTCGGGGGGGATCAAGGACCGGGCGATTTTGTAGATGTCGGCAGGAGAGAGGGAAGACTCGTGGGAAGGATCGGCGGGATTGAGGGTGCTTTTGCTTGCGGCATCCTGGCAGGACGCCAAGGCCAAAGCTGCCCACAGCTCAGCATAAATGGCAGTCTTGGGATCGTCGGGAGAGACAGACACAGCACTCTCTGAGGAATATTGGTACGAGGCCTGGAAGATGGTCTGCTTTTCGAGAATGGGGAACCAGGCATGTGTGTAGGAAAAGTAGACGTCGAGGAGGCTCCAGTGATTGGAAGGCAGCCTCGAGGAGGAGCATTCCCGGCGGAAACTGGCCGACTCTGCGTAGCCTCTCGAGGAGGGAGGGTCCTGCTGTGATGACGCAGGCGAAGTGCCGGTGAAATTGGGCACGTCGGGGGCACTTTGCTGAATCTGAAGAGACGGGAGAGGCTGCAGCGGCCCCGTGCTGCCATTTGTGTCGCTTTCATCGGCGGATACGGGCGAGTTCTCCTCCTTTTCTCCGCCGCCCGAAAGCACCCGTTCTATCGCCTTCTGCACTCTGCTGTTTCTCCATTTCCAGTGGAAGCGGTCGGTGTTGCTGCCGGCCAGCAAAGACAGGCTCTCGGTGGATTCTCCTGTGAGAAATCCATGCAGGGCCGACTCGCTCTCCGGCACCTGGTCGAACACCCAGGCCAGGGCCACTTCCAGTGTGCGAATGTAACCCGTCTGCACGCCGCGTTTCTTGGGATTCGCCTGATAGCTACACGCTCGATTTTGGGCGATGCAGGGACGGCAGTGTAGTTTCCCGTCACATCGCTCTCGGGCTGCGCGGCACTGATCACACGCCCTCGACACTCTCTGCCGCGTCACAGCTGCAGGACTCTCATCGTCGCTCCCTTTGCGCTTCTTGGGAGGCATTTTGGCCGGCTTGTTGCGACTGCCATGTCTGAGGAATGCCTTCGATGGCGACGATGTGCAGCCTCCGTTACCCCAGACCATCCATCCATTACCCCAGTCTTGGTCAAGTCAGCGCTTTGCTTGGGCTTCCATTGGCAAGCCTGCCTACCCCTCTTGCTCCAACTCTAGTCTGGGGTCGGGGTCGCCGGAAGAAGATTTATCCAGCGCTAATTTGGTTAGATGCTTCCCCTCACTACAACTAAATCTTAGCGATCTGGGGCACGCTGTTTCTGGGTTAGCACCGAGCTTACCGACTCGCGCTGCAAACCTTCGTCTGTGGGATCACTAGAGTTGCATTACGGCATTTCTGAGACGACTCGACACGGGAATATGGTGAAGTGACCTCCTCACAACCGGACATCGTCGCCTGCGCGCCTCAGACATCGCCAGTTCGCCTCGAGTCGATATGGCTTCGACAGTGGTGGCAGGTGTCAAGCGCTCTTTTGCTGCTATGACCGCCTCGACGTCGACTTCGGAGAGAGATTCTATGCGCCATTCTGCAAAAAGTACGATCTCGAACTCCTGCTTGGCGAGGCCGCAGCATTTGCTAACTCGGGCTTTCTAGGACCACAATCCTTCCTCCAGTCCCCTTCGCCCCCCCTCACATTTCGACTGCCTGTATCCTCTACAGATCCGGATGCCTCCATCATTCTGACCGGGTTTCCCGGCGCTGGAAAGTCCACATTGGCCATAATCGCCTCTACTGCTCTCAAGCGCAAACTGGTCGACGCCGAGACGGCATTTATTGAGGCCACTGGATCCTCAAGCTCGGCCTACAAAAAGACACATGACTCCGAGGACTACCTACGTCGACAGGCAAGCACTCTGCGGGACATTCTCCATAAGAACAGGAGAGATGCCGTTATCGTGTGTCCCTGGATAGAGAGGGGCATACTGGCACTGCTGAGAGAGGAAAGCCACTTCCACCCAATTATTTGCGTCATTCGCGAGTCCAGGGCCATCCAAGAACGCCTGAGACTGTCAGATGGCAGCAAAATCGAGGACCTGCTGAATGCCAGCGCCTCTGCGTTCCGAACGAGCACGCACTTCGAGTTCTTCAACGTGTCAGAAGGGCCGAGACCCGTTCCCGAAACACTGGACAGATCCAAATCTCGTCCGTCTTCTGCAGAACCCGAAGAGAGATACACAGCGCCCTCTATGACGCTCAAAAGAACAGAACGGCACTTTCTGAGGTTCCTCTCCCTGATTCTTCCTGAAGGAACGATCCCTTTTGTCGAATCCGCGTTTCCACTGGCTGCCATTCAGGCAGAACAACGCCACTTTACTTATGCGCTCTCTATTCCGCTTTCGATGATGCTTTCTCAGGACCTGGACATCCTCGACCTTGACCATGGCGCTGATGCTATTGAATTGATTATCGACGACCTGATTTTGGATCCAAATACGACTCCGCTCAACAGCAATGGCATAGCCCCCAGTCGAGCGACAGTCATAAGTAGTGTGATGGGTCGAATACGACGTGATTGTGTGATACCTATCATCTACCATGTCGTTTTCCCCGAGAAAGCAGCAACAGACGACGCATGGCAGCAGCTATACTTCTCCTATGTCTGTCACGGACTGCGACTTGCCCCGGAATACGTCACAGTCGACTTGAGGCTGGACAAGCAGCTGCTGTCGTCTGCTGTAGGACTGAAGGGGCCCTCGAAATTGATGGGGAACCTACAATGGACACCGCCGGAGGCTCCCCTGTGGTCAGATCCAGTATGGCTTAAATATTACCAGACTGCTCGAGACACGGGCTGTGATCTGGTCAGGTTGACCCGGCCAGCCAGAGAGGTAGCCGACAATTTCGACATCCACAAACTCCATTCGGCCGTCGAAGCAAGAGACAGACCAGGCATCCCCTTAATTGCATACAACACCGGTCTCTTGGGCAGAAACTCGGCCTGTTTCAACCAGATCTTCACGTCTGTGGCACCTGAGCCGTTGATGGGGTCCTTTTCTGAAGCGATGGCCAAGAACTATGCAGCATACGCCCTTCCATCATTAACAGCACAGATGGCCACCCAGGCACTGAACGCTTCCTTCATCCACGACAGCCTCAAGATTTACGTTTTTGGCGCGAATGTCAGCTACAGTCTATCGCCCAATATGCACAACGCCGCATTGTCTGCCCTGGGTCTCCCACATCACTACTCCCCGGTCTCGACCATGTCCATGAGCAGCCTCCGCGATCTGGTCACGACTCCCTATTTCGCCGGTGCTTCTGTTGGTCTCCCATTCAAAGTCGAGGTGATTAGTTTGACGCATTCCCTCAGTCGCCATGCGCGTGCGATTGGAGCTGTGAATACGTTGATCCCCATCCGGCACCTGAATGCAGATGGCAGCGTCCCCGACGACATCCTCTCGTTCAACGATAGGAACCGTGCAGGGCCTGTGAGAGCACTCTACGGCGAAAACACAGACTGGGTCGGTGTGCGCGCGTGCATTCGCCGCGGACTTTCACCAGCCAATGCCGTCCGACCCAGCAGTTGTGGCCTGGTGGTGGGAACAGGCGGCATGGGTCGGGCAGCTGTGTACGCGATGCTCCAGCTCGGCGTGAAGAATATCGTTGTGCTCAACCGGACGATTGCCAATGCGGAGAAGCTGGTGTCTCATTTCCAAACGCTGCTCGAGAGCAACGCGCTGCCACCGTTGAATGCTGGATCTGCACCAAGAGGCATCAAGTTCCACATTCTTCCCTCGCGCAACGAGCCCTGGCCTCGACAGTTTCGACTTCCCACCATCATCATATCCTGCATTCCAGTCCACAGCATTGGCGACAGCCCTGCCCCGGACTCGACTCTGCCACCTGCTTGGCTCGACAGTCCTACAGGAGGCGTGGTGGTGGAATTTGCCTACAAGACGCTCAACACACCTCTTCTGGAGCAGGTGAGAAAGGAAGCGCACCGAGGCTGGGTTGCTATGGACGGGTTGGATCTGCTGCCGGAACAGGGTTTTGCCCAGTTTGAACTCTTTACCGGCCGCAGAGCACCGAGGAGGCTGATGCGACGCGAGGTCTTCCGGACGTACCCAGATGACGGTCAGGCGAACCAAGCACGGCTGCAGCCACGCCTCAATAATATTATTGAGCAGGAGCCGTCGTAAGCATTTGATAGAACTAGCAAATACACGTGGTATTCCAGACTATGCCGTACTGTCGTAAATGTTGACCCGTGGAGTGGGATTGGTAAACCTACAGTACACATTGGCCACATGGGCACATTGGGTGGTTAAACATTTATCCCCCGTACCCCAGACTCCTGGGCGGTCCCATTCTTTGGGAGGGGGGAAAAAGGAGAAAGTTTCGGTGTAGAATGTGGAGATGCGGGGAATTAACACAGGACCGACAAACCCCAGCTGGCAAAAACTCAACAGGCGTTAGCACCTCTTAGCCAGTGACCAATGGTTGTCGCTTCATGCCTGGGCACCCTTTCTGTGTGCCCCATGTCTTTTGTTGGCGTACCGCGAGGAAGGTAGTTTCCGTGGAGCATGGCTTCCGAGCCCTAAAATCAAAGCAGGCTTATATAGGCCAGCACCTTTCTTCCTTCGTAGCAACTGCATTTCTTCAGGCCTTTTCCAAGTTCATCACAACCCAGGAAAAGCACACTGATCGGGATCTCACGCCATCATGACTCTCCTCGCCGTCATAGAAGACCGGCCGACGCCCAAGGCCGTCTACAACTGGCGTGTCTATGCCTGTGCAGCGATTGCTTCCTTTGCATCTTGCATGATTGGCTATGATTCGGCCTTTATTGGAACGTAAGTGCAATGGACGAATGCATCAAAATTGCACGCTTGACTCAGTCTAACGTTTCAGCACTCTTGCTCTTCCCTCTTTCCAGGACGAGTTCCGCTTCAAGGAGTACAGTGCCTCGAAACTTGCTCTCGTCCAGTCCAACATTGTCTCTGTGTATCAGGCGGGAGCCTTTTTCGGCAGCCTCTTCGCCTATGGCACCAGCTATTTCCTCGGCCGGCGCAAATCACTACTGGTCTTTTCCGCTATCTTCGTCCTCGGCGCTGGCATCATGCTGGCATCCAACGCCAGCCGTGGTCTGGGTCCCATTATTGCTGGTCGTGTTTTGGCTGGTGTCGGTGTGGGTGGTGCCAGCAACATGGTGCCCATCTACATTTCTGAGCTCTCTCCACCGGCAATTCGCGGCCGTTTGGTGGGCATCTATGAGCTGGGCTGGCAGATCGGTGGTCTCGTTGGCTTCTGGATCAACTATGGTGTCAGCACCACGCTGCCTTCCAACCAAAAGCAGTGGCAGATTCCCTTTGCGGTCCAGCTGATTCCCGCCGGTCTTCTTTTCGTTGGCGCCCTCTGGATTCCCGAGTCGCCTCGCTGGCTCTTTTCCAAAGGCAGACCCGAGCAGGCCATGAAAAACCTGTGCTGGCTGCGCAAGCTGGAGCCGACCGACATCTACATCCTCGAGGAGACGCAGTACATTGAAAACGACATTGAGCGCTACCACCGTGAAGTGGGCGCTGGTTTCTGGAAGCCCTTTCTGGCCCTCAAGCAGTCCAAAGTCCAGTGGCGCTTCTTCCTCGGCTCGATGCTCTTTTTCTGGCAGAATGCCTCGGGCATCAACGCCATTAACTACTACTCGCCGACGGTGTTCAAGAGCATTGGCATCACGGGCACCAACACGGGTCTTCTGACGACTGGCATCTACGGTGTGGTCAAGACTGTGGCGACCTTTGTCTGGATTCTCTTCCTCATTGACCGCGTCGGCCGCCGTCCCATCCTTTTCGTTGGTGCCATGGGTGGTTCTTGTTGCATGTGGTTTATTGGGGCCTACATCAAAATTGCAGGCGATTCCAATAACGGCAAGCTCACTTCGGGCGGCATTGCCGCCATTTTCTTCTTTTATCTCTGGACGACTTTTTACACGCCGACCTGGAACGGCACGCCGTGGGTGCTGAACTCGGAGATATTTGACCAAAATACGCGCTCTCTCGGCCAGGCGTCGGCCGCTGCGAGCAACTGGTTCTGGAACTTTATCGTCAGCCGCTTTACGCCGCAAATGTTCGTCACCATGAAGTTCGGCACATACTTCTTCTTCAGCTCGCTGATGCTGTTTGCGGTGCCGTTTGTGTACTTTTTCATCCCCGAGACCAAGTCCATTCCGCTCGAAGCGATGGACCGTCTGTTTGCTGCCAAGCCTGTGGGCAAAGCCAACGCCATCATTTTGGAGGAGCTGCGCATCCAGGAACAGGAGTTCCGGCAGAACGCGGGCGAACTCGGCTTTGGCGAGGATAAGGCGCAAGCCACGGAGGTGGAGAGGACGGTGTAATTTACAGGCCCTGTAGTGTCAAGTATCAATAGAATGCTAGTAGCTGGGTAAAAGTTGAATGGCCTTTATAATGATTATGGTGTGCATTGACATGTGTTGTGCGTATCGATAAATTATAAATTTCATCCAGCTTGAATCAACAGAAATGCAGAAACAAGAATCAAAGTAAATGCCGTGTACAGCTCTATTAACCAGTCTGTCTATAGTGAAGAGCCAAATCTATCTCTAGGGACCTGGGCCAGCCTCGCCGCCATATCCTCCTTAACTCTGCTGACCGGCAAGTCTGTCGTTTTGCGCCCAGTCCAATACATATCCTGGTAGTGTTAGTTCATGCTAACTAGCGACGGAAGGCAAATGACATACCTGCTCGATGCCTTGCCAAATCAAGGCCTCTGTTCCCAGAATCACCTGCCAACCCTTCGACTCGGCCACAGCTCCGAGTTCCGTGTATGGTGTTGGGTTGTAACACATTTCCAGCATGGCCCCCTTCTTTTCTTTCGATAGAAAGGTCTCCGTGATCCTCCTGGCTAGCTTCTCAGCCTCTGTTTTGGGCGGGAAGTCTGGCACACAAGCCACAATGGCCCCTGGACCTTCGAGGGCTTCGGCCTGTTCAACCGTCTCGACATGGACCAGGCCCTTTCCGTATCCTCTCTGTGTGCATTCTGCAATAACAGCATCCACCTCGCCCTTGTCACGGTTGACGAGATAGATGTCCGTCACATTGAGCCATTTTCTCAGCGCATAAACAGCCGAGCGGGCTGCGCCGCCGCCACCAATCACAAGACCAGGTCTGTTCTCGATCAAAGCGGCAGGAGAGGACACATTTTGCAGGAAAGCCTCTCGCACACCAATCACGTCCGTATTGGTGCCGCAAAATAGACGCCGGCCATCAGACTGCTCTCGAATGAAGATCGTGTTGCAGGCGCCGACGTCGCGGCACTCTTCCGTCAACTCGTCCAGATGGGCGATGATAGCCACCTTGTGTGGCATCGTCACGGATGCACCTGACATGTGTGAGCCGGCCGTCATGGGAGTGCCTTGCAAAAGGAGCACGTACCATAAAAATCGGGGTGCTGGATGAGCTTCAGGAACAATGGCGTGTCCAATGAATCAAGCCGGATTTGCTCCCAGTTGAGCCCCAGCTCGTTGTACACGATGCTGTGCAGGTATGGAGACATGGAAGCCGCCAGTTTCTGCCCAAAGAGGAAGCCATGCTTGCTGAGCTGGCTAATTTTGGCCTGAATGGGCTCATCGATGCTTGCTGTGGTGGCCATCTTGTCGAGTGTTGGTGGATTCCGTTGCTATGCTTGGTGACAACCTGAAAATGGGCTCCATTCTGGTTGGGGAAGAACCGGAGAAGTATTCTGCGTTGTTGGATGTGAGGCCGGGATCTGCGGATATCTTGGTGGCCCTTGTCTCTGGCTTGGATATTGTAACCTTGCCATCTGCCAAGGGGATTTGGTGGGTGATATTTCAACACCCTCATTGGATCCTGGGACTCGTAAGACACCCCAACACAGGATGAGCACTTTCACTGACACTAATGTCGAGTCTAAGCTAGTAGAGGAGGCAGAATGCGGAGTAGCTATGGAGGGGATAAAGACTTATCCAGGTAATGGGTAAAATAACAACCGATAATTTTAGTGGACCAGTACTAACAAGGTGGAACTCCTATTCAGGAACTTGCAGAGCGCCGTATCGCTTACTCTCGGCCTTGAAGCCCGGATTGAGGCAGTATGGTCATCCAAGTGGTGGCTTCTGGTTTCACGAATGAATGCTTGCTGTTGTGTAAATACTGCGGCTCACTCGGTAGAATCATGCCACCATTTTGGTGGAAAATCACTCGTTAGTTTTTCACATATTCAGATACTTGCCGCCTGTTGTAATTGAGAATAAGTGCAAGAATTAAGTCGACATTTCATCCATCCAACAGTATGCCTTGCCGTCTAGCCATCTCGTCCATGTCGCTCGGCCGTTGTTGGGCTGGCCATAAGCTTGACCACCGGCTTGACTTGGCCCAAAAGTACGGATACACCGGCCTTGAACTTTTCCACGAGGATCTCGCGGACCTTGCCGAGCAGCTGGTGCAGCAGTCGAGTGAGATTTCACTGGCAGAGGCCGAGCCGGCTGCGGCTCGTCTGATATACCAGATGTGCCAGGCGAGAGGCATCGAAATTATCTGTCTGCAGCCTCTGATGCACTTCGAGGGCCTTCTCGATCGCGAAGAGCATGTACGACGCCTTGAGACGATCAAATCTTGGATCCACCTGTGCCATGAACTGCACACGGACATTATCCAAATTCCCTCCAGCTTTCTCCCCGCAGACCAACTGACAGATGACATCGACCTGATCGCCGCTGATCTTCGAGAGGCCGCAGACATCGGTCTTGCTGCCTCGCCACCCATCCGTTTCGTGTATGAGAGTCTCTGCTGGGGCACTCGTGTCGATAGTTGGGAGCGCTGCTGGGACGTGATCCAGCGCGTTGACCGTCCCAACTTTGGCATTTGCCTCGACACATACAACATTGCTGGCCGCATTTATGCCGACCCAGCATCTCCAAGTGGCCGAAATCCGGATGCCGACCAGCTTGTACGAGATTCCATGGCTCGGCTGGTGTCGCAGATTGACATCCGCAAAGTCTTTTATGTGCAGGTTGTGGATGCTGAAAGACTCGCCTCACCACTTGTTGAAGGCCATGCACTCTATCATCCGGAGCAGCCTGCTAGAATGAGCTGGTCGCGGAACTGCCGCCTATTTTACGGCGAGAAGGACAAGGGTGCCTATCTTCCGATCAAGGATATCGCGTCTGCCATCTTCCACGGCCTTGGATTTGAAGGCTGGATCAGCCTGGAGCTGTTTAACCGCCGCATGTCGGACACAGATTCACACGTGCCCGAGGAGTTGGCTCAGAGGGGGGCTGCATCGTGGGTGAAGCTTGTGAAGGACCTCAAGTTGACAGCACAGCCACCACTGGAGGCTGGGCGGGTAGCGGCATCACTTTAGAACTAGACTGTATATTTATTAGACGAAATGGCGTTGTACGAAGTAATATTTCTTTACTATTATTGGTTACATTTTTAGTGTTATCGAGGAGTGAACAGGAGGCAAGATTTATGTGCTTCTATACAAAAGATGTCACAGCTTTGCTTCTTTCAGCTCCAAATGCTTTGCTGCGAACTCAATAGCAGCCGTGTATCCATACGTTCCCAGGCCACAGATCATTGCCACCGCCTTGTCTGAGAAATAGCTGTGTTTCCGGAAGCTTTCTCGCGCGTGGACATTGGTGATGTGCACCTCGATGAAGGGAATATCCACCGCCAAAAGCGCATCTCGCACCGCGACCGACGTGTGTGTCAAGGCTCCCGGGTTGATGACGATGGCGTATACTTTGGGCTTTTTCCCACTTGCATCGTTGTCTGCGACATTGGGTCCCCAGCCAGCTGCTTCGTGGATGCGATCAACAATGGCCCCCTCGTGATTGGACTGGTATGTCTCCAGCTTGACATCCAGGGTCCGAGCCTGATCCTGGGCCAGAGTTACCACATCTGCAAGAGTGGTTGAGCCGTAGATGTGCGGTTCTCTGGTGCCCAAGAGATTGAGATTGGGCCCATTGATGAGGAGGATGCGTCGGGTCATGGTGTCGATGAATGGAACTTTCTGCACATCAACGCGTGACCGGCGATGCCTCCGTTACACTAGACCTATTTACTGTGTCTATATACAATTTTAGTACACGAGGCGGGTGAGATACAGGCTGCTCGAACTTACAATTCGGTCGCTTCGTCGTCAATGCCCGGCTAAAGGCTCTTCCGCTGGAGATCAACAGAGCGACCCGCACGGAGCGGGGAAGCCACCTCTGCGGAAACAAACCGCCACCGGCTTAAGAACGGAGCCGCTTTCCGCCATGACGAGTACTGAGAAGGATAGCAACTAGCTGTAGCAGCCACTGCGCGTATCGCTGTTTCCGCCGTCAAGTCCGGAGCTGACGGCTCAAGAAGCGGCTTCCAGCGGCTTTTGCGCGGACGAAAACGTATCGACCGTGAGTCCGTTATTGTAAACTGTAAACTGTAAACGAAACTGCCGTACAGAGATCTGTCTGCAACATCACACAAAATGACACCAAGCAGCGAGGAACTCGGCGACATCTACGCTTTTGCCGTCCAATTGGGCAAAGATGCCGGCAATCGTCTCATGGACTCGGCGAGAGCTCGATTTGGAGATGCAGGGCAAGGCCATCTTGCCTTTGAGGAGAAAGACAATGCGGTGGACATTGTCACTAAGACAGACGAAGGTAGGTGGCAGTACAGCACCCATGACCCGGGCACAACAATGCACAATACTGGCTGCTAATGCGCCATAGAACTAGAAGCTTTCATCAAAACGTCCATTTTGGACAAGTACCCCGGTCACAAGTAGGCCCCCCCCCGTCTTCCAGCTCGCGGATAACCTCTTACCCTGCCTCTAGGTTTCTCGGAGAGGAATTATACTCGAAAGGCGGCTCTCGGCAGTACCTCATTGATGATTCGCCAACTTGGTGTGTTGACCCGCTCGATGGCACCGTCAACTACACACACCTCTTCCCCATGTTCTGTGTGTCCATTGCGTTTGTCGTGGGTGGCCGTCCCGTGATTGGCGTGATTTACGCGCCATTCCTGAACCAGCTGTTCTCTTCGTGTCAGGGACGAGGAGCGTGGCTCAACGAGACCCAAGCCTTGCCATTGGTCAGAAATCCGGTGCCCCCGATGCCTGAAAATGCACCCAAAGGCTGTGTCTTCTCGTGTGAATGGGGAAAGGACCGGAGAGATGTGCTAGACGGGAATTTGCACCGCAAGGTCGAGAGTTTCCTCAATATGGCCGCCGAAATGGGCGGACGAGGGGGGAAGGGCGGAATGGTGCACGGTGTGAGAAGCCTTGGAAGGTATGTTGTGCACTGTGATGCTTGTGTGTAGGATCTCGGCTAACAGGAGGGACGACACAGTGCGACTTTGGACCTTGCGTACACGGCCATGGGATCTTTTGACATTTGGTGGGAAGGCGGCTGTTGGGAATGGTGAGTGCCATTCTCTCATGGTGACGGTGCATCTGCTAATAGTAGCAGGGACGTGGCAGCTGGCATTGCCATCCTAGAAGAAGCTGGTGGTCTTGTTACGACGGCGAATCCGCCCGATAACATCGATGCTGCTGAGATTAAGGACGCCCAATTAGGCAGTCGACTTTATCTCGCCATCAGGTACGAATTCTGTTCCAGACACGACGGATCAAAGCTAATACACACAAACAGACCGGCTGGGCCGTCCAAGTCGGAGACGGCAAGACAAGGGCAGGAGAGAGTGGTTCGTGAAGTCTGGAAGAGAGTGCGGCATCTCGACTACGTTCGTCCTTAGATGAGATGAATGACACTTTTCGATTCAATCACATCATTTGCTGTCCTGTGCTGTTCCTTCTGTGGCCTGCTTAGACCTGCGCTTCAAGACTTGGCCGGTTAAATAACGTCGCTGTAAGATCCATTGTGTAAAGAGAAGAGGATGCATAGAACTGAAGCAGAAAGACGTTGGGGTGCCGCCATCAAATGTCCGCCTTTTTCATCCAAGCTCGACTGCTTCAAATAGACGTGTGGCAGGATAAGGTGATGAAGGAGCACAGCAGTAGCTCCTGCACGTTGGGTTTGTCGATCACACTCGGTCCTAATAGTATGGTAACTCGGCCTCCTATCGGCCGTGATTCATTTCTTATTCGGGCGAGTCCAAGACGTGAAGCACCCGTCCATGGCCTCCACTGTCGTTAATTGTATGCTACATTTGGTTGTTCAGAACCCCATCCCATATCGCCAGCCGTCCTTCATCTGCGTTGCGTGGTGCCAGTGTCCACAAGTCCTGGCCGTCTAGGTCCTGCAACAGTTGAAACAAGCTTCCCGTAGACAGCTTCATCCACCCGAAGTAGCTTTGAGGGCCGGTTCGTCTGTTTCCTTGGTGCTGCTCTGGCTTGTAGTCCAGCTCCACCATCTTCACCCACGGAGGACGGGAGCCAGTTGCCGTCTGGGCCGCTTCCAACACCTCGTCATCGACGTACAGGAAGACGCCTTGTAGTGTTGTCAAGGTACCACCGAGGGGCTCGTCGTCCGTCGGCCGCGGCTCGGAGTCTTTGATCATCTCGCGTACACGGTCCATCGACACGCCGTCCAGAAGACTCTGGTCCTCCTTGACGTCGAATTGGAGCAGTGACATGAATTCCTCGCATCTCTGCGTCTCCTCATTGGAGAATCGCGGCGGGTGTCCCCGGCGCGGAGCCCGGAGGCCGAGAACTTCCTCCCGAACGTGGGCACGGATAGCCTCGAGAAGTGACTGCCAGTGCACGTCGGTTGTGGCGCCATAGACTGTTCTGTAAATGGCAAAGCCCCATGTCTGGGTGTCACGCGCCCTCACTGTAGCGATGTAGCCCTCAAGCCCAGACATACTGCCATCCCTGTTCGCCACAATGCGCGCAAAACTAGCCTGGCACGAGGGGAATGATAAGGAGTTGCGGACCACCGGACAGACGGGAAGGGAAAGGATCGCGAGGGACCAGGCAGAAGTTATCGAACACAAGCACGACCAAAGATCCACACAGTGCGGAAACATGAGAGCGGCATCAGGCTGGCCATCCTCTAAATGCGGTTGCAGAGTGGCTACGAAACCCTAAAGGAAGCTCGCTTGGGTGCCGAAAACTTGGAATATATAAAGTGACGAGGTGTCCTGTAAAACAAGTCTATTCTCCGTCAAGAACCTGAATCGACGACATAGACTTGAAACTATAGGTTGGAGTTACTGCCATTTTGTAATGGGGTTGCCTGATGGCATCGATTATTCCATTTATTGATTCATGATTGGATCTGAAAATGTAACAATGCCAAAGAAACTGTGCCCATATCCCCCGCCACGAAATGACTCTGTTCCGTTCCGTTGTCCTCTGACACTTGCTCCTCTCGCAATCCCGCAGCTCTCAATCCCGTTTTATAGCAATGCTCTAGGTTGAGCACTGAGCTATAGCTAACAAGATAAACCACCAAATATCTTATACATATTTAAAAAGTAAAACGCCAAGATGTTAGCAACAACATTCAAATACAATGATTGGTCAGTGTGTGGCGTAGGCCGCGTCCTGGCCTTGTGGCGCCGTAAAACGTAACAACTACCCCCGGCTTGGAAAAAGTGCCAGTCACGTCTCGGTAGCAATGCCTTGGGCCAACTATGAACAAAATGAATGAAATGGCTTTGAGCGTGGCCTCGAGATATTCTCGCTGGGCTTCGCCCGTTTCCTCCTCGTCCCCTTCTTCTGCCTGTGCTGTGTGGCTGTTGGAATGATAGGAAAGTGCACAAGTGCCGGTATTGGTCTCCGTCCCCCCCTAGGCCTTCTACGAGCCGTCTAAGTCCATCAGCTCTTCCGTGCAGATCCCGAAGACGAGGCCGCGAAGTTGCGGCGCCACCCGTCGAGCCGGGCGTGCTCTGAATGGCCGCGTCTTCAGTCCAGGCCAGTCGCGGAAAATGCCTTTTAGATGGCATCTTTCTCACCAGCCACCAGTCAATGTACATGACTCGGCCAGACTTTTTGTCCGGTGTGGCCACGCCGAGGGAAACATAAATAGAACCCCACACAAATACATTGTCCCTTGACACCCCCTCCTTCACCGCATCTTCACATTTATCCCGACTGCTAGCACTGACGGCGTGCGTGGTATCCAGTGGCGAGTGAGTTGACGAAACCCCTGACGGCTTTGGGTAGACTGTCGCTGTCTTCCGCTTGGTCTCACGCCCGAAGCACAAACGCCTGGTCGAGGACTGGAGGCTCAAACGAGCAGTGCTAGTCGACTGGCCGACATTTCATGAAAACTGGCGGGGGGGTATATTCCGCATCTTCCGCCAACTTGGCCATAGTGTAGTTGTGGTAGAGCTCCAGCTTTAGATGGCAGTCCGGGCATTGCGAGTTAATGAAAGACACGACCGTAGCACCGGCTCAAGGCTGGTGTCGTTGCTGGTGCTAAATCGGGCTTTTTCTCAAGCGATCCGCGGCAGGTGATGCCTGTCGCTACATTGGGGTAGCAGGATGTACATGTGGCCTTTGCGGGACTGTCGTAGTGATGAGTCCGGATGCCTAAGACAGTCTTGTTTCTGCATCGCTGGCGGGGGTGCTGACAGAGTAGATCTCGAAGCGACGGGCATAGAAGGCGGCCGATACGAATCGCCTGGGGTCACGATTAGTTTGCACGTACTTCAGATTATCCCACGATCGACATCCTGCCAGAGGAGATCTCACCTTGAATGCCCGTTGCATCGAGGACTACTCCATCAGCACCAGAGTAAGTGACGTTTCGACGCTGTCGCTTTATTCTCTTCGACCGCCGAAGGCCGTGGCGCCGTTGTGTAGCCTTTGCAGTTTGTCAATCGTGCTGTCCATACTAGAGGTGCTGAAAGAGTGGCAACTCCAATATGGCCAGCACCATCGACAAATTGTTGTGGCTACTTATAGCCCCTATCGCGATGGACGAATATGGGGGTGTCGGGAGTATTCGGGAACAACCCCCTTCGCAAAGTCACGATGCGCAGGTTTACAATTGTGCGCTCGGCCTCGGACAACACGCAATTCTCTGTCTCTGCGACAAGTTAGCGACAGATCAACAACAAGGAACGTCACCACATACCTCTGTCTGCATGGCGTGCTGGCATCTCATCTGGTTTGGCGAGAGGGCATCGGCCAACGACGACATCTGGCGAGTCCTAGACCTCGAGCTTTAATACAAGAGGGCAGAAGAAAATGTAAACAAGGTGACTGCTAAGCAAGACAATGCACCTAAATTGTCTATGAGCTCCCGAGAGTGAAGTTGCACAAACGCGTCGCCACACCAAAATCGTACGAGACCACAAACTCGACGTGTTTGTTGATTTGCCGACCTCTCGGCTTTTCTCAGTCCCTTCTCACCTTTCTCGACCTTTGTATGTGCTTTCTCATTTCCCCCTTCATTCTCTACTTCCTCATTCTTGAACCTTGCTCTCTTTCTCAACCCATCCTGTCCCGGCGCTACGATCACATTCACTTCATCGAGTTGTAGAACTTATGGTTCGGTAAGTGTGATGTTGTCATTGATCTTTTTGATGTGTTTAGTGCTCTGACGTTTCTACGTCCCAAATATCCGACCCTAACATGGTTTCAACTGTCATTCTGAGGCACATGATGACTATTTATTATTGCTTGAAATATTCTTTACCCACTACGAACATCCAACACGGCTGAATAGGTCCAAGCACACATCAGTTCGCAATCGGCGCATAAAAGCTGAAGCGGCTCTCGGCGTCGTACTCCTCCTTGAGAGACTGCAGCTTGCTTTGCCGCCACACTTCGTTTCCATACCAGGCGTTGGCTGTCTCGTCGCCATACGCATAGTTGACATACGTGTGAAGCGGGACAGAGCTGTCGCCCCTGTTGGCACCCGCCCAGAGAGCCTGGCGGATCGTGTTGCCCAGCTCTTTCGTCTGGGCATCCAGCGCCTCTCCATCCGGCGCATACGTCAAAAGAGGCGCTGCGAGAATGTTGTCGCTGCGATACGCAAAGGCCGTGGCGTCGTCGCCTGCAGCCTTGACGCCCTGCTGCGAGTAGCCCTCGAACATAAAGAGAGCACGGCTGTACGGCGTCGACGCATTCGTGGTGGCCTCGCGGAAGAGCTCGTAGGCCTGTCTCTGCGCGGTGCCGTTGTACTGCTTGAGGTAGACGGGGAAACGGGGGTTGGCATTGCCGGTTTTCTGGCAGGGGGTATCCGCGAGCGAGATGCCCGTCCATTTGGCCAGATCACGGTACGTGCCCGTTTCCGACGTGCTGGAAAGCGGCCCCAGAGCCTCGAGGGCCTCGACGTAGCTGGCATTGACGCCCGAAGCACCCTCTTGGATCAGGTAGACGGCAATCACCGGCCTCTCGGCATCTGTCGTCGGGTCGAAGTACCAGTAGGACCATGTGTTGAAGCCAGCCGCCTGCTCGTCGCTGCTCAGCCACAGCGTGTTCGACAGCTCGTACACCGCCTCCACCTGGTCGCCGCTGAAAATCAGCGTTTGCAGCGCGTAGTCGGGGGCCACCAGGTCGTAGATCTTGGACGTCACCGAGGTCACAATGCCGAAGTTGTGCCCGGCGCCGCGAAGAGCCCAGAAGAGGTCGGAGCTGTTGGCCGCTGCATCCACGGTAACCAGCTCTCCGCTGCCGAGAACCAGATTGACAGACACAAACTGGTCGGAAATGAGGCCGTGATGTCCCTGCAGCCAGCCGTGGCCTCCGCCCAGAGCCGGGCCCAAATAGCTGACACATTCGCAGGTTCCCGTCACCGTCTGCTTGCCTGCCGCCCAAAGAGCATCCGTCAGATTGTACGAAATCACGCCGCCACCCACAGTCACTGTCTGGCCGTCTGCTGCAATGGCGATGCTGCTCAGCTTCGACAGGTAGATCTCGATGCCCGCGAACTGGCCGAGCGTGGTGACGGAGCCGTGAGCACCGTTTGTCGCGAGGAAGGGGACGTTGTTGCTGTTGGCATAGAGCACCTGCGGGTGAGCCGTCAGCGGGGAAGAAAAGCTGTTTGCACGGAGAATAGAACCTACTGTTTCAACAACATCCTGCTCCGTTGCTGGCAAAACGACCACTTTGGCTGTGGGGGCGTCCAGAGCAGACCACCGAGCCGCAGATGCGTTGAACGCGCTGTCGCCCGGCTTCAGAATCTCCGCGTCTGTGGACAGCCTGCTGGCGAGCTCGCAATGATCCAAACCGCCGCTTTGGCAGGAGCCGGCTGCTGCCAGCGCCCAAAAGGGCATAACGGACCCCAAACGAAACTGCATGTTGGAGGTGCGGTTGCTAACAGCATAATCTGAAAGCACAGAGAGCACGGAGAGCAAGGACGGAAGAAGGGAGACACAGCAGGAACAAAAAATCAAAATAACAAAGAACAAAAAATCAAGTCTACACGGAATACTCCGTACTCGTACATCACCAGGGGCGATGCTACCGTTGTAGGGCTAGAGACTGGAAAAAGGGCAGAAGCTCGTCGAAATGAAGCTACTTAGCGTCTAAGCAGCTTCTACGGCGCTTTTCTGCCCCCAATCGACAGGGATGCAGTGGATGCCCGGCTGCCGAGGTCAAGACAAATTATGCCATCAATGGATCTACATTCGAGGAGTCGCGGTCGTCTGCGCGATGGGTTTTGACAGATCTTGGGCTTATGGTCGATGGATGTGCAAATTAGGGAAGAATAGCCGCCTCTGACAAGTGTTAAATACATCGATGTAGGCCTTGAAAGCCAACGCCTTTGTCGCGCCAACCCCAGTTCGTGTATTTAAATAGAACAGACGAAACATTCAATTCCCTGCATTCTTCTCGCTGGGCCGTCTGAAATGCGGCTTCAGAGGCACCTTGGAGTGCTCATTGTACGCTTCCTGCACCTTTTTGCACCTCTTCAGCCCCCAATCCGTCACCCCAATCATCAGCGGGCTCTCGAACATAAACGCCATGCTCTTCTCGCCCACCTTCACCGGCACCAGCTCCGCAGAACTCGCCTTGGCATGCGTCTCGGCATCCGGCCCATGCGCACTCATCACATTGTGCAGACTGGCTCCGGCCGCCTTGAAACCGCCCCCCGTCTTCGCGTCGTAGCCCCCCATGACGAGGCCCATGAACTCAGACATTGTGTTCCGGTGGTACCACGGCGGCCGAAACGTGTCTTCCTGCACCGGCCAGCGCGGAGGAAAGATTACAAAGTCGGACACCGGATTGCTGAGCACCGTGTAGATGCTTGGGTCTGGATGGTCGAAGCTCGTGCTGCCAATCACGTTGAACCGCCCCAGATCGTACTTGTACGGATAGTACAGCCCGTGGAAGCCCGCCACGTCGAACGGCGTGTGGCTCTGCTGCGCCGAAAGGGTGTGTTGTTATACCTGCACACAATCGTCCACTGCGACTCTGTGTCTTCGTCGAAAGCGGCCGTGGGAATCTAGAAATCGCGTGCATTCGTCAGCCTAGTCGATCCAATCGGACTCAGTTCTGGCAGCTTGAAGTGGCCGTCAAACAACTCCAGAATGTAGCCCCGAATGGGTCCATTCAGCTGCTCGACGCGGTACTTGATGCCCTGGGGCGTCACGACAATCTCGTTGGGCCGCACGAGAACGTGTCCAAACTCTGTCTGGATGTCCATCACGCCGTGCTGCAGAACAATCAGGAAGTCGCCGTTAGCTGAGTAGAACGCGGACTTGGCGGCCATGGATCGCCCGGCTGCGAAGATGAAGATGCCCAGTCCTGTCTTGGTGGCCGGATTTCTCGCTTCCGCCGAGAAGCTTGAGAGAATGCACCCAGTCCACCGTATCGTCGAGATCAAATGGATCCCAGCGAAGCTGCGTAGGAATTTGCTTGACCTTGGTCAGATCTCCAAGACTGGCCTGACCATGTCCATCTCTATATTCCTCAAATGGGGGATGCGCTGCGGAAGGAAGAATGCGGTAGAGCCAGCTCTGCAGGTTCTCGCTTCTTGGTGCAATAAACGAGGTACTAGACAGCTTCTCAGCATACAATCCATGTGGTGGTTTCTGGGGAGAGTTGGCTCCTACAGGCAGAGTAGCAGGAATAGCCTCGCTCCTATGCAAGTCAGCATCTACAAATGTACAGCTGCGTCATATCTTACTCTTACTCCTGGTACGACTGGAAGCCGTTCAAGTAGGTGTACTTCTCAGGCACTGAAAACTCGCCCACTGGCATTTAGGTGGTTGGTGATGGTCTCAGTTGAAATGTTCCAGGCCCATTTTACCTCATACTCCAAGACAGCTCAGCTGCACCAAAAAGTACATCGCCAGCTCCTCTATGTGATGTACTTCCCCTCATTTGTTATGTTCCACCCAGAAAGGGCTATTGCTACTCCTAAAAGTGCCAATGGGGATTGGGGATGTGAGCTTCTCTGGAAAATCTTCCCATTTGCTGGAACACTTATCTACAAGGCGCTCCAACAGTGTTGTTGAGCCCTGAGCTTACACGGCACCTGCATTCTCAGCTGAAGAGACATACAATGTGATTGCCATTGGCGCTGGCTATGCCGGTTTAGTGGTTTCTCGTGACCTGGCAACGCAAGGTACAATTTCTAATACTGCATTTATTGACCAACTTTCAATACTATCTTTCATGCTGACTTCGTGAACAGGGAATAAGACTCTGCTGCTCGAAGGTCGTGATAGACTGGGCGGCCGCACTTGGCATGCCACTATCAATAGCTTCAATTATGAGATGGGCGGGCGGAACTTGGATCCACTGGCATATGCCACATATCTACCGGGAGGTGTCTTTGTATGGCCTGCACAACGACTGGATTATTACTCAGACAGCAAGGAGGACTACCGCACTCTGACTTATGGAGACAAGAAGCGGAAGCTCGCCTACAATGAAGAGGCAGGCAGTGAAGTTGCTTGATTTTTCATGGACATACAAAAACTGGCAACATTCGTAGACCGATATGTTTGGTAGAGCTTGGAGGCTCTTTTGCGATGTGGACGGCAACGACCTCGCTTTTGGCACCAACCAGTCTCCCGACCTCGCTGCGGAGTGGGACAAGCTTTCGTGCCAGGATCGACTAGACCAGATTTGAGACCAGCTGACGGCTGAGGAGATCGCCATGCTTGAAGGCCTTATCATCTAGATGGGCGGCAACTGGCTCAACAAACTGGGACTTGTGAACGTTCTTCATTGGTGGGTTCTTAGTGCTCACAAGCCAACAGGTCTCAATCTCAATAATATCGCCCTCCACACCAGACCTCGCAGCGGAAACAGCGTGTTGCACCGGCGCATTTTCGAGCACGCTTTGTCGACGGACAAGCTCTCTTCCAGCTTCGACACACCGGTTGATCGCATCGAAGACGCCGGGGACCGCGTTACTGTTGTCACCCGCGACGGTCAGTCATTCCTTGCAAAGTCGGTCATTTGCAAGTTCCGCGCAATGTTCTCGAATCCATCGAATTCTCGCCGCCTCTTCCAGCTGAAAAACCAGAAGCCTCTGGTGAAGGGTCTGTAAATAGGTGCAACAAAATCAATGTGGATATAAACGGGCCTGATTACATGTCCTGCTCCTCCTTTGCTTCTCCTGGTAAGGGCATGGTGTGTGCTCTTGGTGACCGCCTGACACCTGCCGATAATTCGCATCTTGTAGCATTTGGGCCAGATCCGTCTAGCCCAACAAGCATCTCACTGGATGACACTGATGCACCGAGGACTTCTGTACTGCACCTGTTGCCGAAGGAGAAGCAGGAAGAAGCAGTTATCAATCGGACTGTGAGTCTATTTAGTTTTCTACTCTATCGACGACGTTTAACAACTAACAAAGGATTCGAGGTGTCCCACAATTGGAACAAGGTGTTATTTGCCCCCCAACTTCCTAACGAATACCTCACTGCGCTGCAGCAGCCACATTGCAGTGTTCATTTCGCAAGCGCCGACTACTCAGACGGGTGGCGTGGCTGGATTGATGGTGCTGTCCAAGCTGGCAAAAGGCGGCTTACACGGTAAGCCAACTGCAGTCTAAGACCAAAGACGGCACTCAGTAGATAGATTTAATGCATGCTAGGAAAAAACTTTTCCCACCGCTGAGCACTTGGCTTCAAGATCTCAATAACACGCTTCTAAATCTTTCATAAGCAGCAGCGAGAGGGGCCGTAGTATAGTGGTGAGTACGTTTCGTTGTGGCCGAAATAACGCGCGTTCGATTCGCGCCGGCCCCATACATTTTTGTCGTCGGCACCAGCTTGTGATATTTTTTTGTTGTCGATTGCTGAATTTTTGCCCTAGGTCGCTTTCCATTAGACCGAACTAGAAAGAAGCGATGAAAAGGGTGGAAAACAGTAAGTATAATAACTATCGAGTGTAAACTCCGTGGCCTTCAGCCAATTCTCGTCGAGGCTTATCCAGGCCACAGTTCTCATGGAGATCTCCTTGATCTTGTGCGCAATGCTGTTCGTGTCTTTGACTCTTGGGGGAGGGGGGCAAATTCGGCCAGCGGCTGGCTTCAGTGGCTGTGAATAAAGAACTTGGCTTTCTACAAAGCTCACAAACGAAAATCTCCGCGACGATCCCTAGCCCCAAGGCTCTGACTTTATATATGTCTATTTTGGGCATCGAGGCGAATTGCATGAGATTGCCTACGATTACGCCAAGGAAATAGGCGTGAAGCTGCAATTCGGGAAACGGGTTGAGCGATACATTGACACGGATGCCGAGCATGGAGTTGTTGTAGAAGGCGGCGAAAAGATTTTTGGAGACGTTGTTCTGGCTTGCGACGGCCCTCGCTCTTTGGCACGGTCCCAGCTTCTCAACCTTACGGAGTCCAAAGTCAACAGCGGCTGTGCCAATTTCCGCGCCATTTTCAACATCGACGACAAGATGCGAGAGAACCCGGAGACCAAGGAGCTACTAGGTAATGATGAAGACATTATGCGCTGCTGGGTCGGCCATGTCATGCACGGATTTATTTATACGTGGAAGATTGGACCCTGAGTCACCCATTTTCAGCTATAAATGCCTTGCCAAATCTCTGACCTTGAAGGGATTGTGCTTGGGTTCTTACGCATAAAGACGAAACCGACATTGCCGAGTCCTGGTCTGAAAAGACTACACGTGCAGATATGATACATTTTTTGGACAAACAAGGCTTCCCGAAGATCTGACAAGCCTTTGTTGACGTAACCCCAGAAGACCGTTTGATTGACTACAGGCTGTTTTGGGAGATCCTCTTCAGACCTGGCTGTCACCCTCTAAGAAAGCTGCGGTAATGGGCGACGCAGCGCATTGCCATTTGCCGACTTCGGCCCAGGGTGCCTGTCAAGCGCTCGAAGATGGAGTTGCTGCCACAATGTGCCTACAGAAGGCGAATGGGGATGTGGCATTAGCTCTCTAGGTCTTTGAGCGGACCCGCTTCAATAGGTCGCACATTATTCACCAGGCCTCCATTTCTACCCATGAAATCTACCACAAACACGAGTGGATGCCGGAGTTTGTGAAGGAGCATCCCAACTCTCTTGTGCTCCCATCCTACCCGTGGATCACTGAGTACAATATTTTTGAAGATGTGGGGGCGAACTTTGATAAACTAGCTGTTGGTGTGAGGAGTGGCAAGAAGGGATCCATCCAAGAGTTGGCCCTCCCCGCAGGTGGAAACTACGAAGCCATGTACGTTGACGGTGATACACTCTGACTGCTCCTTCACCAGCCGGCTATTGGAAGAGTTGGCAGGTGTTTAATGTGGGTGGTAGAAATAGAGAAACACGTTTCTGTCAACCGCTAATGTTTACCAACACCATAATCGTCAATGTATTTCTTAACAAAAGTTGGCGCATTTGTGAAACATAGAGACAATACTCTTCTTTCTATGTGGTTGGCGGAAAGTATCGAATTCTCGTATTATCTCACCTAAAACAACTATAAAGACATCGTCCCGTTCCATCCGGAGAGCAAGGATATTATTATGCACACAGATGGAGCCTCCGATTAATTCGTTACTACAGCCGCTTCTTGCGCATCATAATTACATACAAATGCTAGATGAAGAATTATTTACGGAAAGGCGGCGCTTTAGGCTCCCCTCCTCGGTAGGCAAACTCGCCGTTTTTGTGCCTATCTGTCTACCCTATCAAATTATTGCTTGAAATTCTGTGAAGGAGCATTCTCATTGGGCAGTTGTGCAGTCGTGCTTTTTGTCGGTGGTTTTTTAAGGTTTGTGTGAGACTCGCCTATTTTGCGCCACAGTAACACTGAACTTTTAAGTCGACACACCAGTCTAGATTAGGAACACAACTTATGTGTTAGCAACCACGAATGGCAAGGCTAACTTACTACAAAAGTGCGCTCCAGCGACTCGTACCTACAGACACGATGACAACTAATGTCAACGCCAAACATTGAATGAATGTGAAAGCTTACAAATAAAGGGGGATACACAGAGTGCCTGAGCGTAAGCCAAGAGGAGTGAGCTGAAGAGTGGAAACAGGAAATGATGGACCCGAAGAAGGGCCGGGATCAAAAATACGCACCCTGAATACGAGTACTGGCGACGGTGACATGACAGGTTATGGTCAGCAGCGGAAAGATATTTCCCCGCTCTGGGCGCAATTTTAATGTTGCTACGACTATTACCAGGATAGAACTAGTGAGCCTTTTTGGCACACACAACGTGCTTCTCCTTGAAACTATAGGATGGAAAATGGGTATATACATGAACTGTCTCCATGGGCACTGCATTAGATGTGATGGATCCAGGCCGTGAGCTTGTTACCCACACTCTGGCTAGCAGCAACTTCGTGCGAGGCGTAGAACCGACGGCCTTCGTCCAGGTTCACTGTGCTGCTGTCGACCCATCTGCGGCCCTTGAAGTACGCGAACTTGGACACAAAGTAGATAACAATCATGGCGATGACGGAGACGTAGACGGAGAAGAAGTTCTTGGCCGACGTCTTGTCGCCCAGCGGCCAAATAGCCAGGTAGAACTCGGCAATCATAAGGATAATGCACCATGCAAGACCCCAGTAGGCAGCCCAGGGCCACGTCCAGGATTTCCACGGCAGCTCGTCGGCATTGCGGCCCTGGACCTTCCAAGCATGACGCATGCGAATGTGCGACAGGCAAATCAGACCCCAGCCGAACAGGGTGAAGAGAGACGTCAGGTTGGAGAACCAGCCGAAGACTTCGGCACCGGTGTGGTCGATGTTGATGTAGGCAAGAGCACCACCGATCAAGAGAGTGGGCACGAGACCATACCACGGACGACCCCAGCGGTCAGCCTTGGCCATGATCTATGGAGTAATTAGTATCGTGGGCCAAAAGAAATGGCGACATTGATGGGAAAGATACATACTTTGGGGGCCATGCCAATCTGAGCCAGACCAACCAGCGTCCGCGATCCACCGTAGCCGGAAATACTGCCAGTGGACACGACAGAGATGAAGATGATGGCGTTCATGATGTGGGCAAGGGGAGCAAGGCCAGCGTTGCGGTAAGCAATGACGAAGGGAGACGCGTTGGTGCCAGTGCCGCCGAAAAGATCCTCGTCGAAGGGCGAGACGGTGATGGTCACCATGAGCGAGCCCATAATGTAAAAGAGAGCAAGACGGATCCAGATGGAGCTGACAGCCTTGGGCACAGACTTGCGCGGGTTGCTAGTCTCTGCAGCGACCAGGCCAGCATTCTCGGATCCCGACATGGCGAAGATGCAGGTGGGCATGACGGCCAGGAAACCCTTGAAGCCGTGCGTAAAGCCGTGCGTCTGGTTCCAGTAACGGAAGCCTACAGCATCGTGGTTGGGAGCGCCACCGGCCGATATGACAATAAAGGAGATGATGACGACAAAAATCCAGCCGAATTTGATGGCTGAAGCGATGACCTCGATTTCACCAAAGAATGTCACGGCACCAATGTTGATGATGATAATGACGACCCAAAAAATGGTAATCCACGCAGCAGTAGGCACTTTGTCCGTCCAGAAGCCCAAGACAGTCACCACGCCCTGCAGCTCGTTGGCAATGGTGATCCAGTACGAGAACCAGTAGCACCATCCAAGAGTGAAGCCAGCAGCTGGGTCGACAAATTTGCTGGTCCATTGCACAAACGCAGAGGGCAGCGGGTACATGACGGCCATTTCGCCAATTGAGTGGGACACGGCCCAAATCATGGATCCGGAGAGAAGGTCTGCCGGCAATTAACGTCTGCTGGTGCCGACAGCAAGTAAGGGGCAAACAAAATGCCTTCGGCAAGTCACTCACATCCGATAAAAATACCAGCCGGACCACCCTGGGTAAGGCTCGATCCGCTGCCCAGCCACAAACCCATACCAATGGACGACCCCAAGGCAATCATAGTAATGTGTCTGCTGCTGAGGCGGCGCTGCAGCTCGCTGTCGGCGCCATAGTCTCCCACGATCTCCCCGGGCGCCGGCTCCATGGCCCCGGGAGGAGAAACGCGCTTCTCGACATCGTGGTCGCTAGACGACATGTTGAAGACACAGAAAGAAAACGCTTGCAGTAAAAGGCTTGCAAGGAGGAATCCAAGTGGATGGTAGAGAAACGGAAGAAGAGACGCCGCGATAAGACTGCTCTACGCGGGGGGGAGCTGCCTTTATCATATACGAGCACAAGCACGAGCAGGTAACGCGGGAGCTCCTCCGCTCATTCCATTCTTCTTGGCGGAACGCATGGGAATAATCGAAATAAGGTTGCAGGCAAGGCCGCGCTGCCATGGGTGGTATTCTCTTCTTTCGTGCTGATACTTTTCGTCGCTAGCAAGTTGCTTCGCTATGATACGATGAGGACAGGTGTCTTGGCACTAGCCAGTAATGTCACCAGGAATTATACACCTTCCGCATTGCGTAGGTATATTGGCTGTCCAACGTACCAGACGCAAGAGGCTGCCAATGACAGCGATAAGCCAAACCAATCGACGGCAGGCATAACGTCCCCGTCCTTGGCAGCCAATGATAAGGATACCATATCTCATAGGAGGAAAACCGGCCGCCAAGACACCCTCGTCTCGCATGTGCTATCGCTGCCCACCCCCCCCCCGCGTTACCTGGCTCTGTAAACCCGTGCTTACGGTGTCATGAAAAGCTTGGAGCTTATCTCTTGTTGGCAAACAAGACATCGGCGTCCCCGTTTTAAAACCTGTGCTTTGTTGCGCTGGACTAGCTGCTAAAAGCGAAGTTGCCTCCACCACCGCCCCAAAAGTCACCTGTCTACAGCCCATATCAGCTGCTGCGTCGTACAGATTGCACCGTCGCTGACCACGCGCGCTGGACAGCAATTCTGTTTGTGGTGTCGTGCTCCCCAATTCCGATTTGGCACCTCCCCCAAAGCCACAACGCCGGTCCACGCTAAATGAACGCGCATTCCCGCTAATCCAACATCTACGACGTACACTAGTCACTCCACAGCGACGCTTGGCATTTGGCCAATCACCTCGCTTCCTTCGCCTTGGAGTTGCATTTTGATATCAGCGATGCATCCGACCCACCCGGGTAGCAATATCGTCTTCTATTTTACCACAAACACAACATATCACGTGCCGTCATGGCATACGCAGGAATAGCGATTTCAAACTTGATTGTGTCTCTTTGAGATGAATACATCTAGTGACGTTTAGTGCCGCTGTGGCGACCACACCGCAAATCGAACAGGAAAAAGTGCGGCTGAAGCCTCAAACTCTGTACTCCGTAGTGCCACAATGTCAACGTTGGTGTCGCAGCCGCACAGTGGACGGCTAGCAAAGCCCGCAAAGAAGCATAATCATGAACACCAATGGGGATATCCCGGAGAGCCGACTTACCGAGCATGAAAGTGAGGTTAGCTCTATGTGTGAGTAAAGGAATCCTAAAGGATTAAGAGGATCCTTCAAAGCCTCTAGAAATCCATATAGAACATTTTTGGTGCACTTGGCAGCAAAGTGGAAAGAACTTTCCTTGGCAAGACTCGTATTTTATAAACGACAAGATAAGAAGACAGCATGCCAAGAAGATCGGACATGCCGTAGGCTGGTAGAATGCTTATGATGTTAGAGTAATTGCGCCAATACAACTACACAATCAAGCTCACCGCAAATCCGTAATCCTTAATTGACTATGCAGATGTATGAGTTCTAGAAGAGTTCTAGCGGACGCCACGGACTGAGAGGTACTTGTGGAGTGCGATCACACAAATCTACCTAGTGTATGGTGTACTTATTTACCTGCCACGCTTGCACAAACTAGCGAACCGCTTGTATGGTACATATAATTCTTAGCGAAGAAACCATTTCTTAATGTAGCAGCCGAAAACAAGCCAGAGTCCTTTGATAAGACAACAAAGTTCAGAGCAAAAACAGATGAGAATGTAGACAAGGAAAAGGCGAAAGACTGAATCTTCATAGACGCAGGGATGTGCCTGCTTATACATTGGATTCCAGCCAGTGCCCGTCTATCCGATGTCTACATGCTAGTACCGCCAGACTCCTCCCCGCCATTACTCTCCTCGTTCCCGGTGTTCAGCTCCGCGGCAGGCTCGAAATTAGGTAAGGAAGCAACGGCAGCAGCTCGCATCAACTATTATATTAGCTTTGGCTTTGACATTACTCGTTAAGGATCTTCTTACCCCGGTTACAGCCGATTCCTCCTATTCAAACGGTTAGCTTGTTCAATTAGCGGCACTGTTAAATGATCAAACTTACATCGGCCTGTGCCTCCTTGTCCTGAAACAAAAACAGTTAATTTAAACACAGGGAGACATACACACCGCAAGAGAGTAAATGCTTACTGATGCCTGTTGGCGGAGGTGCTATCGATGTGAGTTAATATAAAGGTGGCAATACAATTATAGCGTGGTAGGTGAAACTTACAGCTGCCTGGCGGCGAAGATTCTGTATCGTAGTTCGTTAACATATAAAAACAAAGACATGTAATTAGTATCATTACATACCGCCGCCTTGTTTTTCTTACGCTACAAACAAGTCAGTATATTACACAAGGGACAACGCCACTGTTAAGAATTACCAGAATCATAAGCTAATGATTGTACATATTAGCATTCAACGAATTGTTCAATTGGCCAGACTGTAGACATACTCTTGCGATCGTGTATCGCTTCTGGACTTTCAACCGCGCCCTGTCAGCGCTGGTGGTGGCAGCAGTCAGTGCGTCGGCTGGGACGGCCGGGATGTTGACTGGGACGGCCGAGGGGGTGGTTGGAGCGGAGGAAGCGGTGGGCGAGGCCATCTAAGTCACAATTGGTGTCAAATACGTCAAGTCCATGAAGGTATGGAAACCATCCTTTGACATTGATTACAGCTTAGAATACTGTAGGTAATTAAACGTACTGTTGCGATGTAAAGACTGTGAGCCTAGGATATGCATTAGTAAACTATATCTAGATACTTGGTTGATTGAACCAGTAGACGCACTTGCAATTGGGCCTGCTTGGAAGTTCCGCGTTAGTTACATAGCTTGATCGTGCACAAGAGATATGTGGAGTGAATTGTGTCAGGGGAACGAAACTGGAGAAGAGGAGACAAAAGGCAAAGGTTTGCCAGTTGGGACTGATTACCAAAAGGTCATAATAGGACGTTCAGGCTTTCTGTTTCCAAAAGTCAAATGTTAGCATATCCCGACTACACCACACGTCAAAGAGAGCATAGGCATATACAACATCGGCGATTGGGGGGAGGGGGAGTAAGTACAAGATGGAGAATAGCAAGGTTGTTGAAAAGAAAACCGAGGTGAACAAAAATTCCCAGGTGGCTTGAGTTTGTTTTGCTGGGATGTAAACATTTGCTGGCCCGTAAACATATTTGTTCTTTATATATTGGGAAGTCGCGGCCTTCAGCATGGTGTCGCCGGGCCGTAATGCTGTTCTTGGAAGATGCGACCCAGTCCTCTACAGTGGGCCATTGTAGTGTGCGGAAGGAGCCAAAGAGACAGTTTCTCCTACAGAGTTTATCAAGTTCCCGTCATTCCACTGACCTCATTGCTCTCATTAGTTCCACCCACTTCTCTCTTTCCACTCTCGCCTCTTTATCTTCCTCATGCCCGATCGGGATGAAACACGCACAGCATCGCGTCGAGAAGCAACCAGTACTGTCAAAAAAATTCAGTATCTTCTTACCGTTTCTTCCGCGCAACCCTGCGTTTGAGGCTATACATTGCTGTTGGTCTGGCGTAATCTGTCCACAGGCCTTCGTAGTCGATGGTAAGCGTGCCTTTGCGTCCTCGGTTACTATGCGACAATAGTGTACAAGGTTCTCTGAGTTGGCCGTGGTGGTAGCTCATACGAGACGTTAAAAATGGTGTATTCAAAATAGCTAAAGTGAACTAGCCAGAGGCCTCTCGTTCAATAACAATCAGGCATGCTCAGTTACATTGCAACTGCTTGCAATGCTTCACTAGTAGATTTTTGCATGTCGTATTCACCATTCCGGGGCCTAGCCAAAAGGGCCACTCAACGGTACTATGGTACTAACAACTTGTAGCTCTATTCTTGCTAAAACATGTAAACTGAATGGGAAAGCAAAACTATACTTCAAAGTCAGTATCAGCTAACACAACTAGGCTTGTGGCTAATACGTCTTCTCGGTCGTTTCTAAAGCTCTTGACAAAGACTCAATTCGATGACATTTAGTGAAGCCGTTTCTCAGACTCTCACCAGTAAACCTTTGCCTACCGAGATCAAGAACTGTGATTTGATAAAATAATATGTAATGAATACCCCAACACATTTAGGCGTCCGTTTCAAACCATGCTTCCCTTCTTAGCTCTCTGCAGATTTTCCCACCTACAAACATTGGAAATTTATATTTAGTCCAGACCAGTTGTGGTGGTACCTCGTAAAATTCCCGCGTTATACGGGGTAGAAACTTCGAAACATAGACTTCCTCCCCGTGTATCATCTCAAAGCCGACTTTGGAATTGTTGACTGAGATTTCGAACAACGCACAACTCGTATTGAAATTTGCAAGGCTTCGGAAATAACTTTCAAGACGTGAGTTAGGTCTCTCAGCACACGCCGTCGTGTTGGTGTGCATCGCGCTATACGCTCGGACGATCACAAAACGAGACTCTTGGCAAGCTGTCCACAGCCCTCTATCCACCATGAAATGGGCGGCAGGTAGTCTACCTCTCGGTATAACCTGATAACCGGAAAAGTAATGTGTGCAGGTTGGCGGATGGGCTGCCTCTTCCCAGATGATCAGCCGAATTTCGACAGGCAGCCGAGCAAAATGATGAAATTTTCCAGTTTTTGTAGACTTGTTTTCTGTTGTGGCATTCTCTGCTGCAGATGTATGTGAAGTAGGCTTCAAGATTGATAGTGCTATCTGGTTGATTTTGTCTGCGCTATCTTCGAGGCTCTCGGCGAAAGTGGACAGGCGTTTAAAAATAAGTTTCATATTGAAGAGGCCTATTATGATGATTTCACGTTCCGTTTCCGAACGCGACTCGCGAAGTAATTCGACAGTGGTGGTGTCCATCAACAAGGCGAGCCGCCTGAATTTTTGGCTTGTCTGGCGCATATTTTCAGCCACGGGTGAGTCCATGACGGATGAATTGTGACGAAGAAAGTGATGGTTCTAAACCAAAGACCATATAAAAAAGGACTAGAGGTATCAACCCAGGTATAAATAAGTAATCACTACTGATAAAACATGTGACTGTCAGGCTGATACTGATTGACCAGAGTAGATATAGATCAAGGGTCCTACCAAAAAGAACAAACTGTATAAGGGTTTACTTGTCGAGACGGTGGTTAGCCAAGGATCCCGCAGGATAACGGAGGGCCTGATTAGGGCTAGACCAAGGACCAGAAAATGGGGTAAAAAATACTCCGAAATTAGCAAGGGATAGGGGCACAAAAAGGTCTCCTGCCACTTCATTATTCGTGGCTAGTTAATCCCTCAATCAATCACGCGTTCAACATTACTACCTTCCTCTGAGGCAAAGTGTCCCCCTCAGGGCAAAGACTCAGCTTAAAAGGGATAAACCAAGGGAGAGGGGGCTAGGGGACCAGAGAAGCGCCGCCACACCACAAATGAGAACTGTAAAGGCCAGCACGGCGAAGTGTAGAGAAATATAATCTTAGCTCATCAAAGTCCTGCCCCTCTAACTTTATTTACTGGGTCAGTAAACGACAGTGGAGAAGAGTAGCTATGTGATTTACTCTTCGGCCTCCACACCAGCAAGGTTGTATACTGGAGTTTCTACGGTCCAGAGGCTCAGGAGGTTTGTTCTGCGTGTCAGATGCTGCATCTATGTAACAATGTGCTTGTAGTCTGGCCATTGATCTCCATATCTGGCCTTCATAGCCGCGATGCAAGTTGAGCTTTGCGACGCTGCAGTGGTTTGTCTGGGAGCAATGCCTTCTGCCTGCGTCCGATAGTTGTTGATAGCTAGTGGCACCTTAAGCTTGAGAGTCAAACACGTTCTGAGCAGTCCATGGCATTTGCAGTGGTGAAGATAGTACGAGATTGTCGAGATGGGAGAATTTCATATGTTTCAAGAACCATGCCGTATTTGTATCTTTTGTTCCTTTCACAGAAGGAATCTATCAGAATACGTTTAATATGAAAACGAGTGACTGTCTGCCTACTTAATCTGTGTCTGCCCAGACGTGCGATGCGTACCACTGAAGTTCGTCATCTGGTAAAACAATGTCATGCTCATCTGGTCTGACAGGGAGCCGGAGAAAAAGGCGAGCAAATTCCAGGCACAATGGACCTCTAACCACATTGAATAATCTACGGTCTTGACGTTGCTCATTTGTCGCATCATCATACGTAACATCTGTTACCGCCCAAACAAAGTTTATCGTCTGAACACACACCGGCTGCAGGAGAGAGATAGATGAAGAGGTCGTCGCCGACAGGCGTGTTGTTGTAGCACCAGGGCGGGCGACAGGGATGGACACATCCCTTTCCTGCCACTGCTCGAGCAGAATACGCTTCTGAAAGCGGTCCGCCGGGAATGCTTTGGCAACCACGACGATCTTCACATCGTGCTTCGATTGCGCGAACCAAAATCCTATCTTGGTGCGAAGTGATGTGAGCGACTGTGTGAATCCGGCCTCAAAAACGATGGTCGGCCACGCGTGCAGGCCCCTCCGTTCTGGCACAGGTTTGCCTCCCGAGTCGCCCTCGCCCTGCGACGAAATGGATCCAGGCGCCATATTTGTAGGGAATCGTGTTGCGCCACCGGGTACCCAAGCACTGCCCAAGCCCATTTGATGGATTTGACTGTCGACGGCACTGTAGATAATAAGATGGAGTCGTTCGTGGGGCTGATTGGGGAGGGTAATAATAAGGCATTCGTCTTCTGCTAAGAAAAAAAATCGGAATTTCCGGCCACGAGCCTGGAGCTCTTGATCGATCGCCACAAAATCGTGTAGCCGTACTCCCCCGGCCGTTACTGAGTCGACACTGGCTGGGATCGCCTCCAAATAATCGAAAAGGGAATGTACGGTCGTGAAATGAAAATCCTCTGGCACTTTAATTGTGTCCAGGATACTCGTGTGGTGAAAAGGTGTCGTAGAGATCACCGGCGAACCTGATAGCCGTTCAAAAGCGTCACTGCTAGCACCACCCGGCGTGCTAGAAAGTTGAAGAGCAAAGTGGTCGTCCTTGACAAAAGTATGGCTGGCATTCGCATGCTGCTCTGGGGCTGAGGAAGCCATCGTGCTTTCGGTAGTAGGTGAGGCCTTTAAGTATGATGAAACGCTTCTAGAATCACAGCAAAACAGCCCTGCAAAAACTGAGGGTAAAAGATGGTTGTATTCTAAGAGAAAACAAATAAACATGCCCGTTCCTTTCGAGGAACATAAACACCGCCTATCCCTTCCTTAACTCCTTCCTCCCCACCAATCCACACCAATTGCCTGAAAACATTATCCAGTATTGATATTTGGTACTGGGATCACGGGTATTTAGTCACGTGCCCAGATTTACGGGAACAAAGAGTCGACTCCCCGGACCTCATTCTACAGTCTGAAAAAGGCAATATCAACGGTAGCTTTATAACCGCATGAGCACGAATTGTCATCTATTAAGTGCACTCTTAAACAACTACTTTCTTTACATCAAGTAACGAAGTACGGAGTTGTGGTCAATACACAACCTTTTAATTACCAATCCTCAAGAATAGAATAACTTTTCGTTGTGAAAACATTCGTAAATAGAATTGTCCTAGCTACATGTTCTTTTAACCTTTACACTCCTGTATTAGGTGCAAGTAAGTTGTATATGAGTTGAGCTATCACCTTAAAGCGGCACCAACTTTAAAAACCCAGCAGGATAACCGTAATCTGTAGCATTCGCTAGAACCACAATCATGGCCATGTCCTTTGCGACAGCCACCGCAGTCTTCTGTCGATCATTTTCCTTTGCCGGTGTATCTATTGTTATGGTAGCCTCGAAGTCATAAATAGAAGCGTCCTTCCGTCTGCTCATACGTATCTTCTCGGGCGACACTTGCTCTGCATTGGCGAAGATCTCGACGATCGGGCTGATCAGCTCTGCTTCGTTTACTTCGGTGGCCTCCACTGTTCCTTTTACGATGATAGTGGCAGTCTCAGACACCTCAGATGTCAACGACCCAATGTTAGCATGGAGAATGGGCCTTTTGGGTCTGGGTTTGCTGAGAGCGTCTGGGCGGGCCATTACGGAATCTGATTCTAAAGCGGGCGTGAAAGTCGGCTCTTGGCGTAGTCCCGTCTTCTTTTCGAATGCGTTCGCCCACTTTAGAATGTCGAGATCTTCGTAGGCACGGCCGGAAAAGGTCAGCCCCACGGGCATTTTCTTTGTGGGAAGAATGCCCATGGGCACCGTGACAGACGGAATTCCCAGGTGGCGTAGGGCCCTGTTTCCGTGGCTGTACCAGATTCCGTTCTTCCACGCATGCTCTGCTGCTTCTGGGTTCACATCCGCATCTTCCGGCGCCACGTCTCCCTGACAAGGAAAGACGAAGAAGTCGCACTGATGTTTCTTCAGGTAGTCGTCGAAAAGCTCCTTTCGCATCTTCTCGAGCGCAGCGAGAGCCTTTTCGAGGTTCTTCGTTTCGTATACATCCGGAGACTCCTTGACATAGCCGGCGAGCTTGCCCCAGTGGATGGTGTTC
The DNA here is from genome assembly GCA_001513895.1 of Graphilbum fragrans. Lineage (NCBI taxonomy): Eukaryota > Fungi > Ascomycota > Sordariomycetes > Ophiostomatales > Ophiostomataceae > Graphilbum > Graphilbum fragrans. The sequence goes on from LLKO01000029.1 coordinate 50,321, forward strand.
GCAGCAGGCACATGCTTCCATTCAACAGCAGTGCGCATCGAGTTGGGAAAAATGGTGAACTCATCCACGGCTGCGAGGCAGGAAATATTTGGGTCCGCGTTGTCGCGCAGAAACGTCTCCCACCCATGAGCCACCAGGGGACCCCTTTCCTGCCAGAACCAGTCTTCCGGAAGGCGAGCTGCATGTTCTGGTAGCAAATCGACGTTTTCGTATCTAGTCACTGCCGGGAAATCCGGCACAAGAACGATCTCAGCTCCCAGTGACTCTAATTCATCCCGTGCCTTCTGCCACAGGCCCACAACCTCATCGCTTGTGTAAACTGGCGTTGCGCCATCTGGCGACGATCCTCCGATATACATTTCAGGAACGGCTATGCGCAAGCCGTGAAGCGTCGTGGCTTTCGAGACGTCCTGGAACATGTTAGGGTCGGTGGCCGCTGATGTCCATGGCTTGGGTAGGTGAACAAAAGGCTGGTCCCGCCAGAAATCGCCAGCCGTCGAAGGATCTTCGGCAGCAATGACTTGGAGAACCCGTAGCAAGTCGTTCATGGTTCTTGTGTGCGGCACGACAACATCACATGTTGGGTAGAGTGGCCAGTTTCCGCGGATCGAAATAAAGCCCCGTGACGGCGTGTAGGCGACCAAGGCGTTGTTGGAAGCCGGCGATCGACCGGAAGAAACCGTCTCCTCAGCCATGCCAAACGCTGCCATTGACGCGGCGGTAGAGACAGCAGACCCGTTTGACGACCCGGAGGCCCAAGCAGCTGCGAGGTATTTCGGGTTGTAGGGGCTTTCAGCACGGCCATAGACGCCTCTTTGCATCCCACCATATGCCATCGGAGGCATATTAGTACGACCAATCAACACCGCTCCTGCATTTCGAAGCGCAGAGACGGTAAACGCGTCTTCGTTGGCCACCAGATCCTTGAAAGCAGGCGAGCCACTAGCGACAGTCATGCCCTGGACTTTGTAGCTGTCTTTGACCGTGTATGGTATGCCCTCAAGATGGCGCACGGGTTTCCCTGCTGCTCTCCAGTCATCCGAAGCAGCGGCTTCGTCGAAAACACGCTGGTTCAGAATTGGAATGGCATTGAGCCTTAGTCCACCACAATCATATAGAGCGACACGGCGAAGGTACAGAGCAACAAGCTCCACGCTCGTCAAAGTTCCCGAAGACAGAGCAGCCTGTAGCTCATCAATCGATGCTCCAACCAAATTCAAAGTGGCCATGGCTGTAGCTAAGAAGAAAGTGTTGTGCTGATCATGAAGGCATAAATATTTCTACACAAATAGGAATCTGGCAATAATAAACAATACAGGCCATCCACAAGACGCCGGTTACGGTATGATAAGCAAACAGATACACATCTAGCACCGACTACGGCGGTTCGTAATACGTGTTAGTTTCCCCATAAGTCGAAACGGTTGGCGCCATGTGACGATAATCATGCAACGCTAACTAGCGCAGTGGAACAAAGCGGGGCTAAGCTTGGTCTGTAGATGAAGAGAGACAGTTGGACGTAGCTCTCTATTCTATAATAGCCATCTGTCATACGTAGTTCAATACTACACATCTGGATTTTGAACTTGACTTTACAAGAGAAAAGCAAGACTACCAGTCATTCTCAAAGATGCCGGCCAATGCTGTTCGTCGAATTAGCCTTCGCTGGCTTCCGGATGAAGCATTCGAGGACACCGAGACCGTGGCTCTTAATGTGGGAGGCTACTTTGTCGATCTGCGCTTCTACAAAGAAACCAGAGCTCTGCAATGGAGCCGTGCAGGAGAGAAATTCATTCTGAAAGAAGAGCCCCGTGAGTCTGTATCTGTGATGCTCCTATTCTGGGCCACAAACTGACCATGTTGCGGCTATAGCTACATTTCGCTGGACGCATATCATCGACTCTCTCAAGCTGACCATTCCTGATGATGCACATTTTGAGACACTTTCCAACGGCGACGACCTTGAGATCGGTGTCACACCAGCCCCTCATTTGAACAACGTCCCTACTGCCTACGAGGAGGTGTGGAGGGATATCACGAGCAAATCGCCAGAAGAGCTCTCTTGGATTCTCCAGAGTCGTGATGGGTCTGCATTTATTGGCAAAGTTGGATGCATCTATCTGGCTATCCAAGATACAGCTGAAGCTTTTGTGACTCGGCGGGAAGACCGGAAGGAAGGTGTTTGGAGCGTCACTTTCAGCTCCGGGAATGCGATCCTTCCGAGTGCTTCTCGAGCCATCGACGCCATTGAAACAAAAGAAGGGAACTGGGCTGCTGGTCAAAGCATAGAAATTGATGGCATCGAGTACATCTTCCGTGGGGTTAGCAGGGAATGATTGAAATGGGCAATCTGTCAAATCAACATAACTAGATGACCGCGAGGAATGCCACCCCCTGAAACCAAGTCCAATAATGTGTAGCAACTCAGTTTAGTGGATGTAAACGTGTCTCGCCACTATCCGGTATCACCAAAAAGCTGGCAACGTCTAGAACCAAACAGGATTCGAAGCTCACTGATGCTGCGTCCCGATCTTAGTCTGATTTGGCCAAGAGAAAGCACGTCGGAAATTCGCTAGCGTCGGATTCGCGCCAATATTCTCTAATGATTTCATTGGACCCGAATAGGAAGTTCTAGCCCGCCTTTCGGCACTCCAAAACCGCCGCAGTGTCATTTGCAAATAGTTTCTTGTGCTCCGTAGGCCCGCCAGAAAATCGACTCTCTGGTCATTAGAGTCTGGATTGTCATTTCCATTTCGTGGGGAACCTTGCTAGCGATGAAGTCGGCTTTGCGATAACTTGGCAAAGAAGCGAGGCGCGGAGATCGGCAAGCGTCGGAAATTCGCTAGTGGACGACCCCAGGTCCGATACTAGCCAATGACCAATTGATTCGATAATCTCTGGCCGAGAAGTCCAGCATATGAACCTTTCCAAATTGAAGTAGGGCCTCTCCATTTTCAGACCCAATGCCCATAGCCCTATCATCATCCACGGCAGAGCTTCAGCCTAGGCGTAGGTGGTTATAAGCCGCCGAGCTCCCCGATCCAAGACAGCCTTCGAAGCAACAGATCTTCCATCAATTTCAGCAACGGCATTAGTACACATGGAACAATTGCCAAACATGGCCTCCTCTCCCGAAGACTCCATCCAGCAAACACCTGAAAAGGCTGCTCCCGTCGACGATGACAGCATCTCTAAGATAGAAGTCATCCCGGTGGACGGTGGCGAGGTCTTCCAACGGGCCGAGTACCGCGCTCTGGGATGGATTCGGGCTGCCGTGATTCTCACCAAGCTCTGCTTTGCTACGGGTGTTTTGGCTATCCCATCTGCCTTTGGGGTCATCGGTTACGGACCTGGAGTCATACTCCTTGTCTGCTGGGGCTCTCTAACGACTTGTATGTCTCTTCTTCACCTGTTGTAGGCGTAATTGCTCCACGAGTTCAACCGCTGACAACTCTTCAGACTATGCCTACATTATGTATGCCTTCCGAATGCGATACCCCGGAGTCCACAACATCGCCGATGCTGCTGCTCTTATGGGCGGACCGATTGCCCGCGAAGTTGCCTCGGTGCTCTTTCTTCTCACCTGGATGTATGCGGCTCTGTATCTCAACTCTCCTGTGCTCTTAATGACTAACGTCACGTGTCCATAGTTTGGCTTCCGGCTCCGGTTTCATTGGTCTTGCTCAGGGCTTCCAGGTTCTCTCCAGCCGCCATGTCTGCACAGTGGTTTGGACATTTATTGCTGCTCTCTGCACTGCTCTCGTTGCCAGCATCCGGACCCTGGGAAAACTCGCCATCTTCACGTGGATTGGATTTGCCTCTATTTTCACGGCTGTCTTTATTGTGGTGTAAGTTCACGATACCATACTACTACAATAGGAACTAAACCAACTAAAATTTGCAGTGTCGGTGTCACCCAGGTGGACCGGCCAGCAGCTGCTCCTCAAACAGGCTCATTTGACCTCGGAGTGGTTGCTGTCGGCGCACCTTCTTTCGTTCCCGGTTTCGTTGCTGCAATCAATTTATTTGGTGAGTTTTCTAGTGACTTCGCCAGGGGAATCAGTGGCAATTACTTATGGGCTCTTTTCTAGCTAGCTACGGCTCTACCCCCACGTTTATGCCTGTCATCGCCGAGATGCGGAGCCCGAAGTCCTTCACGAAGTCTCTTTTCACGTCGCAAGCATTCCTCTCCGCCTGCTACATTTCCTTCGCCCTGGTTGTTTACATGTAAGCCATACCGGGTTTTCCCGTGAACAAACGATACAGAATCTAATGATCTCCAGTTACTGTGGTCAATATGTCGCCAGTCCGTCCCTGGGAAGTGCCAGTGGACGTCTGGAGAAGGTCGCCTACGGAATTTCGATCCCCGGCTTTATCATGACTTCCACTCTCTGGGTTCATCTTGCGGCTAAATTTGTGAGCAATATCCTCCATACAGGAGCATCCTAGGCCTGGGATCCGACCTAACATTATAATAGTTGCTTGTTCGCATACTTCGTAATTCTGAACACCTCCAGGATCACAGCCTTACTCACTGGGCGGTCTGGCTGTAAGTAGTCCAAATACTTTTTCCTCGTGGCAACCAAGATCTTGCTGCTAACAAATCTACAATAGTGGCTCGACTCTCAGCATCAGCGCTCTTGCCTTCATCATCGCTACAGCCATTCCATTCTTCAGCTACCTTATTGGTCTTATCGGCTCGCTTTGCTGTGCTCCGACTTGTGTAGGTCATCACTAGTATGAAGTTGGGATAGGCCTGATAATTTTACTAACTGGCTCTCTAGCTTATGATTCCTGCGTTTATGGGTCTGTACATGGACTGGTCAGAGCGTGGAAAGAGCAAAGTCAAGGCTGTCATCTGCTATTTCCATATTTTCATGGTGGTGCTTTCCGCGTTCATGACTGTCACGGGTACCTACACTACCATCCAGAGCATTATCGACGCGTACAAACTGGGTACGGTTGGTAAGCCTTTTACGTGCTCTTGATTAAGCTGAGGTTTGTTCATTATTCAGAGACAAGAAATACCAAGCATTTGAACTTTGAGTATTCGTGGATTCAGACTGTAATTTTAAGAAGCCGCAATATTTCATAGATGATATTGCTCGTGTAATAATTATTAAGTGAAATATTGCGAATTTAACTGTTCAGCTTAGAGGGAAAAGGAAACTAAGATATGTGAAAACGTTGAAAGGCACATTAGTAGCTTTTACCTGTCGTACATGTAGTTGCTCAAACATTTTGACGGGTTTTTCCTCGGACCAAGTCCAAATTTATGTTTTACAGTGCCTAAACTCTTGCTGTCTACTTCAGCTGAAGCTTTCCCAAAAAGCCGATCACGGGTTTACCATCTATCGATCACAGCCGGTTGCCAAGGTTCACGTGAACCGATTTGGTTTGCGAATATGCTTCCAAGACATGTTGTCCCAGCTCGCGGCCAATACCGGAAGATTTGTAGCCACCAAACGGAATGCCAAAGTGGGCGTCACCGGAGGAGTTCAAGAAAACCATACCGGATTGGAGCTTCCGCGCTAACCGATGTCCTGTCGTGATGTCCCGGGTAAACACGGCTGCAGAAAGACCATAGCAGCTGTCATTCGCTTTTGCGGCAGCCTCGTTGAATGACGTGAACTTGGAAATGGCCACAACGGGGCCAAAGATCTCTTCACGGACAATTTTCATGTCTTCTGTGGTCTGAAAGAAGAAGTAGGCGTCAGCTGTGCTCTCATCGACTACTAAACCTGGGAAGAGATAGTTGGACTTACATCTGCGAACACCGTGGGCTCGATAAAGTACCCCTTGTCACCGTGCTTCACGCCGCCGTACAGCAGACGAGCGCCACTCTGTTTACCCTCCTCGATGTAGGACAGAACGCTCTCATACTGCGCCTTTGATACCTGAGGTCCCTGCCATGTGTTGGCATCAAAAGGACTGCCAAGTCGGTCGTGCTCGAGGGTGACGCTCACAAACTTCTCGAGGAACTTGTCGTATACCCCCTCTTGAACGTAGATTCTGGACGTTGAGATGCAGACCTGTCCCTGGTTGTACATGATGCCCATATGGCACCACTTGGCGGCTTGGTCTAGATCAGCATCCTCAAAGACGATGCTGGGGTTCTTCCCTCCGCATTCTAACGTGATGTTCTTCAAGTTCGATGCCGCGGACCGCATGATGGCTCTTCCAGTCTCGGTGCTGCCGGTAAATGCGATCTTATCAACATCCATGTGCTCGGCGAGTGCCTTCCCTGACACGCCCCCAAGACCGGGAACGATATTGACAACGCCTGGTGGGAAGCCAGCCTCGACGATAAGTTTTCCAAAGTAGAGTGCTGAAAGCGGTGTCTGCTCAGCAGGCTTGAGAACCACCGTGTTTCCACATGCAAGCGCCGGAGCGACTTTCCAAGCGAGCATCATAAACGGGTAATTCCTGAGGATTAGCTATTGTTTTCCCGAAGGCATGCTCGCATTAGCATTCAACGAACCATGGAATGATCTGTCCACAGACACCAATTGGCTCGCGGAGAACATATGCTAACTTGTCAGGGCTAGTCTCGATCGTGCTTCCAGTCAACTTGTCGGCGGCTCCAGCGTAGTATTTGAACACGTTGATCGACCCTGCTATGTCTGCATTCAAGGCTGCGTTGAAGGTCTAGAGAACATGGGTTGGTAATCTGTCATGCGTTATGCCAGGAGGATGGTTTTGGAAGGTGGATGCACTAACCTTGCCATTGTCGAGGGCGTCGATACCTGCAATAATCTCGCGGTCACGCTCAATCAAAGCAACGAGCTTCAGCATGATATTCACACGCTCAACGGCAGGTAGCTCGGACCATTTGCCTTCGAAGGCCTGCCGTGCGGCTGAGACGGCAATATCGACATCGTCCTTGGATGCCCCCTGGAGCGTGACAATTTCTTCCTCATTTCTTACTACCGTTCAGCTACATGCAAGACTGATTAGCAGGAAGAAGTTGGTACATACGTTGGGTTGAGTACTGCGAATTTCTCGCCCGTTCCAGCGACGTATTGGTTGTTGATGAACAAACCAGTGGGCTGGGAGTACGTCACCCCGTTTGGGAGGGTGATATCAATAGGGGACGCTGCCATTGGGAGCAATAACCGATTCTACCGCGGTAGTCTCAAAGAAAGAACAGAATAGGTTCGAGATGCAAGGTTCGTTGCTCTATCTGTTTTGTGTATAGCGTGACGTTCGGAAGATTTTTCACTGTTAGGAGATAATGCGAAGAGTTTGTACGTGTTTAAACGACTCATATCCGCAAAATGAATTGGCGTCCTCAGAACCTTCGACACGGAAATATGGAGACTCTACCTCGACCCAGTAAATCATTTGTGATTACATCTAGATCTGATCAATGGTTTCTAACAGCTGTGGCAAACCACACGCAGCATTCCGACGCTAGCGATTTACCGATGTAAGTGGACATGAAAATCCCTGGTCCATTTTAACGAAAGCGGGAGTTCGCGCCAATCGGGCATCGGCGAAGAGCCAGTAGTTGGTAAAAGAAAATGCCATTACGCTTTGCGTATATTAATGCAATGAAATCTAAAAATATATAAACCTAAAAAGAAGACGCAGTTAGGGAGGCATTGTCACTTCGCGGCTCCATAGCTGGTCAAAAACCGCGCTACAGCCGGTCAAAAGATTGGCTTTGTCGGCTTCGAGATACAGGAGGAGTGAGGAGCATCGACTAAGAGTGAATGAGCGTTTTGCCCCGTCGCCGGGGCTCACAACCCCATCAGAGATGGTTTCTAGCCCTAGCCGGAGCACCGCGTGGCCTATTGTCCAGTTCGTTGGGAACACGAGCGGGGGTCGTTGCGGCCAGGTTTCATGGCCCCTTGTGTACAGCCGAGCGAACAGCTGCTCATGCTGAAGAAGCTGCAAGCAGGCCTTATTCAATGCTCCACATGTTTCTGCCGTATTGCCCCCCGAAATCGGCCATAGAAGAGCTAATAAAGAGGTGGCGATGTAGTAGCTAAATTCCCCCCATGACAAGAGTTCTTCCTTGGACCCTTCGTCAGGGAGGGCCGCGACTAGATCTTTCCAGAGGACAAGCCATTCTTCCAACCCACGACGGAAATCAACTGCCTCGACAGACCCCAGATTTTCGAACACTTCTTCTCTGGAGGAATCAAGGTGATACTTGAGAAGTGCACTGTGAATCTGCAGTGTTTGCAGTGAGATGAGATATGAGAAAATAGATATTTTCTCCCCCAAAGAACCGGTGGCGCTTGTTGTCAGTTCCTGAGGATTTAGTTAATCACAGCCTCCAAAACTATTATCGATCTTCGAATCCACGAACCTTCCGAAGAGCATCGCCGATGTTTAGAAGGCTAGGGCGTCCAAATGCTATAGATACTTGGCTGCAACGAGATGTCAGCACACATGCCCCCCGAAAGTGTAAGAGGCCTGTGATTTTACCTTTCCAGACAGTACAGCGTCCTTGTTGTTGTGCAGAACATGTTATGGAACTCGTCCATTTCCATAGACGGGCGGTGTGAGAGGTCGAAGAAATGTCGGATGGCAAACCCCAGATGCCGCCAAATATCCCCTGAACCAGGGCTTAATAACAGATAGATGCAGATTAATAGAGTCCTTTGGAACAACAAAATGTTCTCCTTTCTCGACGAATGTTCAGACGATGTGCTCATGGCTGCTATGGCTTTTCGAAAATATGAATCGGCCAGCACAGAAACATTTCGATCGCTGCGTTTGCAGATTTGTGACCCTATGGCAAGCACAAGATAGAAAAGTTCTGTTGTGTAGCCTGACATTGTATCTTCTTCAGTCGAGTAGCAGCTTATGAGAATTTCGTCTAGTTTCGCTGCTTCTAGCACCGGGTAAAAGACATTTGCAGATCGGGCGAAGAGGTCAAAAATGCTGGTCGCAACAGCGATAGACGGGCGACCAGTAGTAGTTGTAGTGGGATTTGGGAGGGCATAAGGGTTGAGGAGAAGGGCGAGCTGATTATTGCTGGGCACTTCGGATGTATCTTCCGGACTGAAGCATCTTCGGAGGAACCCCAGAGAGCTCCAAGGTCCGAAAAACATACTGGTTAGACCGGATGAGGCTGACTGGGGCTTTCCATCATTAAGAGGAACTAGGACAGGTAGCTTCCGGGATGTCCTTTTATTTTTGCAGATGGCAGTGTGTGGGCTTTGTCGAAAAGCATGTCTTATTTGGCTCACGAGATAGACAATGTTCCTGTAAAATCATGTTAGTTGCCTCCCTGAGCGTCGATTTTTCCCTAATGAAAAAGTTGACACACCTCATAGACACGTTCGTACAAAGTACTGGGTCAAACACAGAGCATTCTCTCGATAACCGGTGACATTCTCTGCAGGCTGGCAGTTGTTGATGGCATTTGACTCTGCGATCGCGACAAAAACTGCAGGAAGGAAGGGCTTTGAGAATGCTCTCCAGCTCAACATCAATATCGGTGCTTGGCGTCGGTTGAGCAGTGGTTTGTGGCACAGCTGGTGTTGGCCGGTGATGCGTTGTGGAAAATTCTGCTTGCTGTTCTGGTGAGGGATAAAGGTCTGGGTTTATCTCAGAGTCGTCGTGGATGAAGTCGCGCCACCAATTCTCATCGTCGAGGAAGTTGGGGCTCGCCTGCATGATTGTATCAGGTTTGATAGCCGGCTTGTCCGGTGCTGGCAAGGAGATGTTCCGGTGATAGAGGGAATGGACGCGGCGTTGTGTCACTAAGCAATCCAATTCTTCCAGGACACTCGTATCGTAAGCGGTGCCATCACTGCCAACCGGATTCCGGAGACATGTATCTGCTAGCTCTCGAATGTAATGAGCTGTGTCTGAGACAGCTGGCCATCGCACAGACAAAAGATCCTGTCATGTTTGTTAGACACTAGAAATGTGATAAGGGCAGTATACAGTATCAAATACCAGTAATTGGTCCAGCACTTCTAGAGCCTCATGCGCCGGAGCCAGGATCATCATTTGTTCCAGCACTGAAGCGTGATTCCGAATGGCGAAAAGCAACACCATGCCAGCTTGAAAAGCACTGTTGGCGAGCTCAAAGGCCATGACAAAAGTCCCCGACCGAGCAGCTTTCATCTGTGACGTGATGTGGTGAATCGCTGCATTAGTTACCGCAACCACAGACGACTCGGACACAGCCATGTTTCTTGAAGAGGGCCGATGTAGGAGGACTAGGCATTGATGAGCGGCCGATTCCAGTCGTGAAAGAGCCGTTCGATCCATAGCCTCTTGCCGCACAATATCCTCAACGAGTCCGCCGACATCTTTGACCCAAGTATCGTGACTGTCCATGTTCCGAGGCAGAGGCTGGTCAAAAAACTGAACACCATGGACCTGTGATTGTAGAATGCGGACGCGTGTTTGGAGGAGAAACTCCACTTGGCTGGCAGTTCGTGATCCCTGCAAAAGAAAGAGTTCCATGCTCGAATAAGGATCACCACCATTGTAAGGAAGCTGAGTGGTGATATGCGAATCGCTAAGGGCCACAGGACATCCAGCAGCGATGGCCACAGTCCGATCTAGTTGGTAAACCTATCATGTCAATGGCTAGGATGGTACTAGGTCTTGAGTATGGATGTGTGTGCGAACTTACTGTCCAAAAGAGCTTCCTTCGCACTTCAGCCTGCACCGGACAGAGTATAGCAGCCGAATCTGGTTCTTGGTGAAGCCCTAAAGCGACGGCGATGCGCATTGCTTCGCCTGTTGTGTACCAGCAGTTAACAATGTATGGAATGAGCAGACCAAGCTGAACAAGTAACAGAATGCACTGTAGGCTTTCGATAGATGCATTCTTCAATATTTGGATGTGTTGCATTGCATCGGCACATAATGACTCGCTCAAGGCGGCCACTTTGGCGAAATTGCGATAATTGGACGAAAGAGAGCTGATGGCCAGGACCATGGGGACAACGAAGAAGGGCATATCTCCATCTGACGTATTTGCGGCTGCCTCACCATAAAACTGGCTGAAGTAACGATGAAGGTCTTCTTCTAAGAAGCAGGGAAACCGTGGCAGGATTTCGTCCTGGTAATTCTTAAAGAGGCGCTTTGCCACGCGAACTGGAACTTTGTGTGCCCCAAACTCGGCAAAGTGAGAGCCGTAGCCACTTCCTGCATTCGATGGGTTCGTACCGTAGTACGTCCCATGAACAGGTATCTTCAACGGTGGGCGCTCAGAGGGATAGAAGAGTTTGGCCTGGTGCTGAATCTTGCCGTCCAATTTGAATAGGCTCGTGGTCATCCCCTCGGATATCGACAATGCAGCCACTTCTAATGTCCAACGATGGGCTGGCTCATTACCGTCCTCGACTGCATTGAATGGAAGAGTGCCATTGGCTGCGTATTGAAGCTCGGCTAGTCTTTGCTCCAGATGCTGGACAACGCTGAATACGGGTTGAGCTTATTGCACTGGTCCATTGGCCTTCATTGGAGATATGCATACCTGCGCGGTGCTTCTGCAGACGTCTTTCGATCAACTGCCATGCAGTCTGTGCCAGCCGCAATACAGCGGCGACATCTCGGCGACCCTCGATCACACTTCGGAGCGCACTGTGAGCAACGACAGCTAGTTGAAAGAGGAGACGGAAAGGAGGAAAACGTAGTGCTACCTTCTGCTTGAGCCTATAGCATCTTGCACAAGCCGGAATAGACTGATGCCTTTTCGATCTTGATAGGCTGCTCATCGTATATGCATTACTGGCCGCAGACCATAGGCAGTCGGGTCTGCGTCTTTACGTTGTTGGAATCCAAGATAGGATTTACGGATCCGAGGCAAGTCCTTAGATACAGTGTTGGAAACAGTGCTTCACACTGTTAGCCGCACCGTGGTCAACACACATACGTGGGTCCCCAAAGCGCGTTGTGAAATAAAGCCATGCGACATCGCGTTCACGGCGCCTTCCATGTTTTAGTTCTAAAAGCTACGGAATAGGAAGACGATACAAGCTAAGAGCCTCAGGGCTATAGCAAAAAGGGCACAAAGGTTAGCTGACGCGTATATGCGATCATTACCGCTGTTTCAGTGGCGATTGAGGGCTGAAGTCCAGCCATAAATCTGCCTGTCCACAGAGTACATGCCAGAGCGTACAAGGCTACAAATGATGAACTTGAACGGTGGGTCTTCATGCAGTCTGAGATGTCAAAGATAGGAGGCGCGGGTAACGACAGAGGCATCAGACTCATATGACAGGTAGAGTCTGCCCTCTCTAGCTTGTATTCCTCGAACAGACAGTTCAAGCAAACCGGGAGAATATACAAGCGACACACCTTTGCGCTTTCTTATGGTAAGAAGCTGTAAAGTGAAGATAAGGTTTGGGGGCCAAGTTATGATACCCAAGGTTTGGTCCTATCCTCGACAAATCCTCTGTTCAGTCCCACAACTCACTAAACTGTATCAAAGGACTCCGCTAATCGGTTGTGGGGTTTCTTGGCATTACTTGTTGTTCTCTCGCGAGGGATTATGGGGAGATAGTCATGGATTTGACACTGAGGTTGAGTGCGGGTTAGATTCTGATACTAGTATCTTGCTCCGGCGTCATCGGAGCACTTTCGTCTTATCAGGACAATTTTAGCAGGTGATTTCAACGAAAAGGCAGAAGCGACACAGTCAATTGTCGCTTGATATTCTGCCTCGGCTAGATGTCCCGTCGTGCTTCGTCCTTTATTCAGTCGTATTACAATGGCGCAGCCAGATCATTGACAGCGTTTGTCTTCTCCACTTCATTTGGGGGAGATCGTACGCTAGAAAGCTTGTTAATCCATTGAAGGCGATCATGACGAGCGACAACCATCACTTTCCGCGTACCGGGCCATTTGGTGTTCTCAGACGAACACCGACGACAAGCGTCGGCCTCCCTGAGGAGTATGGCCCAAAAGTGCGCCATTGTGTGCATATGGGTGATCACCACGGCCCTGCTCATTAGCCCTGTTTTATGTAGGGGCCAACCAAGCGCCAGCACACACACCGTCGAAATAGCCAGTTTCCTAATCCGTCCACTGCCGGCCGCCAGACCCTGTCACCGTGGCGGACCGCGCCCCGCTACACTGTCCTTGCATAATTCTCCTGCCCCATGTTTCTTGGTTCTGCGAGATAAGTGGCCAACGTCTTGAGCGTGTTCTGGGATTGCGGACGCTGAGTGGCTGGACGGCGGAGTGTGATAACCTTAATTTAATCGACTTCAACATGAAGTTCAGCAAAAGGTCAGTGAAGACGACCAGGGCAATGAAAATGCAGAGTCCGAAGTTACCGAAGACAGAAAAGGAAGTTGTTTATTCTCGCAAGATGCCACCACTTCTCGCCCCCATTTCCTCGAGTATATGAACCACCTGTTCTCTTGGCAAAATGTACGTGAACAGTCTCATAACCCTACACATTCAGTCACCCTCACCTCCACCTCCACCATGCCTTCATTCTCGCCTGTCTTGGCCGGCCTCGCCTGTCTCCAGGGAGCTCATGCTTGGGGCAGCCTTGGCCACGCCACCGTTGCCTATGTGGCCCAAAACTTCGTCACCAGCGACGCCAAGACCTGGGCACAAGGCGTGCTCTCAGACACGTCGTCGTCGTATCTGGCTAACATTGCCTCGTGGGCTGACGAATACCGCGCTACGACGGCGGGAAAATGGTCGGCACCGCTGCACTTTATTGATGCTGAGGACAACCCGCCATCGAGCTGCAGCGTCGATTATGACCGTGATTGTGGCAGCGGCGGCTGTTCTGTCAGCGCCATTGGCAACTACACGCAGCGAGTCGCCGATTCCCGTCTCAGTGCTGCCAATGTCAACCAGGCGCTGAAGTTCCTCGTGCACTTTATCGGCGATATTACACAGCCCCTGCACGACGAGGCGCTCGAACTCGGTGGTAACGGCATCAAGGTGACCTTTAACGGCTACAGCAGCGACAATCTGCATTCCGACTGGGACACGTACATCCCTCAGAAGCTCATTGGAGGCAGCGCCCTGTCAGATGCCCTCTCTTGGGCCACCAACCTGACCACAGCCATCAAGAGCGGCAGCTACTCCAGCCAAAAGGCGTCTTGGATTGCTGGCGACGATATCAGTGATGCCGTCACGACAGCAACTCGCTGGGCCTCGGATGCCAATGCCTTTGTGTGCTCTGTGGTTATGCCCAATGGCGTGGCTGCTCTCCAGACCGGCGATCTGTATCCCACTTATTACGACAGTGTCGTTCCCACTGTCGAGCTGCAGATCGCCAAAGGAGGCTACCGTCTGGCCAACTGGCTGAACATGATCTATGCTCAGAAGATTTCCTCTTCGGCGACAAAGCGTGAGGCCGTCGCTGACCTCTCTGGAGCCGATCTGCTGCCTCCCCCGCGCCCATTGAGCAAGGCCAAACTTGCTCGCGCGGCATTGGGTGGCAGCTGCGGAAACCACCGCCACTGATATGGGCAAGCTTTTCCAGAAGAATACGGAACAGCATGACGATGGCGTGATGCGATCTGCGAATAGGACATAGACGACGAATGATGATGAAAATTCAGCTTAGTTTGGGATTCAGGTTGGTGTGCTGGCAGTTGATTTTGGTGGCTATGTACCTAGGGTGTGAAATCGAGACTTCATTAAAAAAGCGTAACTATGACCAGTTCAAGGTCCATGCCTTCTTCTGTAGCACTACTTCCCACAAAAAGTGGCTCTCATACATCATCGTTGGAGAGTAGACATCATAACAGTCTTTCCATAAATCTCTGAGCTTCCACACGTCCTCGATAATCTCCATAATGGGTGAGATGACTGGTGCAGATGAAGGGTCGTTCACAGATGTCGTTTGAAGCTTTCCCATGGCGTATTCCCTTCCTTGGTCGTCGTCCACATGACATAATGCAATCAGATAAGGCCACATGAAATTCGAGCGGCCAGCCTGACCGCGTAGTGGTACCCGCAACCCGGAATCCATGGACGAAAGGACAGCATGGGTCATATGTTTCAGTCGCTCTTCCTTCTCAACAGAGTCTCTGCGTAGATACTCTAGCAAAATCAGGGCTGCATTTCTGAATGTATCGCCCGTGGCTGTCTCCTTGGTATGACCCCCCGAGTGAGAGGGTGCGGAAGTTTTGGATGTAGGAAAGACCTGTCTCATATTGCGAATGCTTTCTTCGAGGCTGTCAAGATCGTCAGCAGGATCTTCAGATAGTTTGTCGTGACCTTCGCCTTGATGTCGCGAATTCCTAATTGTCGAGACAAGATAAAGGATCATCCCTAATACACTATGGGAACACCCCGTGAATGTGCTAATCTCCCAAGAAGGCCTCGCATTCATGGAGAGCCAGTGCATTCCGCCTTCTCTCAGAGACTCTTCAGTGCTGGGTACACTCATCGTAGTATATGTGAGAATACTGTGAGCAGCCAAAAAATGTGCTAGGAATGACGAAATCGACTGGTAATACTCCATCATGCTGTCCATAGAACCAGCAGTAGG
Organism: Graphilbum fragrans; assembly: GCA_001513895.1. Taxonomy (NCBI): domain Eukaryota; kingdom Fungi; phylum Ascomycota; class Sordariomycetes; order Ophiostomatales; family Ophiostomataceae; genus Graphilbum; species Graphilbum fragrans. The sequence continues at coordinate 65,766 of LLKO01000029.1, forward strand.
AAGATCTGTGATCTTCCGCGCCCCATGGAGATGTGCCAACCAGGATGGACTTAGGGAAGCCTTGCAGCAAAATTCACCGTTAGACGTCTCGAATAAACAGAGCATGAGAACAACACTGAGGACTTGAGTCTTCAACGATGGGTCGATGGCGTTGCTGTTCACTACCGACTTGCTCAGGGATTCTGAAAGCGATTTGAGGCAAGCCCCTCTGTATTGCAGTGCCATTGTTGCGTATGCAGGATTCCTGTGTTTGAGGTGGTTGGCAGCGACAGCGAGGACAGACTGGAGAACTAAGCATGATTGGGCGCTAATGGGGATGATGACTTGGCGATATCGGTTACGGTGACCGTCTATCAGGTTGCACTTTGTGCACATTTGAGTCGCATCTACATTGGTGTTAGCCTACCCATAAAAACCGAGACCACTGGGTGTGGGAATTCGATGTCTTACAGAATTGAAAAGCGAATGCTTCTATCGGTGGCAGCGGAAGTTCCTGAAGACTAGGAATCGGTGCCAGGGCACTGCCTCTCGAGCTGTCTGCCTCTTCGTTCTGATTCCCTTTGTACATCAAAGCCTGGCTTATTTCTGGAAATGTGATAGATCCCGAACGGTTTCCCCGAGTAACGATACTGTGATTTTCGCTTTTCTCGCGGAAATAAAATGACTCTAGGTCGGAGAATGTACTGTTCAGAAACCGACAGACACGCCACAGCTGTTGGCTGCTGTTACACCTTGGTGGTGAGACGCTCTCCAGAGTATGTGACTCCGCCTCGAACAGCCTGTCGGGTATCTTTTTCTGCCTCCGGTTGTGGGTTTTCCTAGGACTCAGAGTTGTCACACCATTGTCCACAGAACAGGGCCATGATAACTCAAGTCCATAGATACAGTCCCGATCTGAATCTTGGCACCGGCTGCATCTTGGCTTTGCCTCTGGGGACGATTAGACTCAACAATAAAGCAAAAACGTCACATATCGGGTCATACCATCGCATTTCAGCTTCCGCTTTCGACAACACAGACAGCCGGAGCGACTTCTTCGCGTTCTAGTCCGTCCATGGAAGGATATTCTCTGTATTGGCAGTGGTTCTGACATGCTTCTCGGTAGTGATAAACTCTCAAGTGCTACTTAAACCAGGGCTTCAAATGTTACCGAGAAATTGAGCCTCCCATACCAGTTGGTGGTGAGGAGATGCGCTAAAGAACTGGTTGATACTGCGCGTTCGGCAATCCGTCATTCGGATGTCGGTGCCGCTATTTTGCTATCAATACGGCCCACAACTACTAGTACACGCGGGGACCAAGGTTTATGGTAATGCTTCTCATTCGATGAGAAAGGGTTTCTTCATTTTCAAAGGCATTTACCGACTTGGACACATCATTACAACTTAGTAGTACAATAATAGGTCCACATATTGCAGCGTTTCTTAGATTCTAAAATCTGCCACTCTGAGTCGTTTCCTATTTCAGTTATTTAATCTACACATCTTGAGCTATGAAACTGTTAAAAAACCTAGGTGGAGTAGACGAACAACGGGCTCATGTCTCCCATTTCAGCCAGCTCGTCCTCTGTGTACGTTGCCGAGATCTCTTCGCGAGAGAGGACAGCTCGCTTTGCGTTGGTCCGTTTCAGAATAACCCAGTAGATGAGTGGCCAGATGATGCCAAATACAACAAGCATAGATAGGCAGATGCCGAAGCCGACAGGATATGTAGGTGCCTCGGTAGCAATGAAGATATTGGAGCCCATAATCTAAAGTACCTGGTTAGCATAATGTTTCAATGCATAATCTAGAATAAGCAAACTTACACCACCCAACTGTGAAAATGACAACATCAAAGCCAAGCCAGTGGCCCGTTTTGTTGCTCCGGCACAATTAAGAGCTACCCATGCCATCACAGCTGGAGATACGCAATAAAGACCACCTGCCATCAGGAAGATGCCGAAGTATGTGACACCAGGGATGCTGCTATAGCGAACACTGGCGATGATAATGACAAATCCAATAGCTGCAATTGAGTTGGGAATAACAACAGAGAGCATGCGTTGTCGGTACCGATCGGCCAGAAAGCCTGAGGCCACAGTCATGATGCAGGCGAAGATATAAGGCGGGACAGACATGGCTTGGGCCTTGACGTTTGAGTAGCCGAGGTGAGCAACAATTGTCGGAAGCACAAATGAGAAACCATAGACCACAACAGCCACGGTGAATTCGATGACGGCGACAGAATACACATGAATCGATCGGAAGGCCTGCTTCGCGTATGTCATGGAGAATCCCTCCTTTTCGGCGACACCTGACTCCCCCCCGTGAAGATAACGCTTGCGAAGAACAAGAAATCGACGCTCGTCGTCATCTAACCAGCCAGTAACACTATCTGGAGGAGCTGACACGAAGTAAAATGCGGCTAGACCAACAACAACGGAGACTAGGCCCTCAATCACATAGATGAACCGCCATCCTCTGTAGCCCCACGTGTAGTCAAGTTGGCCAATGCCGTATGCCAGAAGACCAGAAAAGGCCGATGCAAGAGAAGCGCCGGAGTAAAATACAGTCATTCGACCATGAAGCTCGTTCCGCGAGTACCAGTTGGTGAGGACAAAGGAACACCCGGGGTAGATGCCGGCTTCAAATAGACCGAGGATAAGGCGTAAGGATGTCAAGCCACCCATGTTGGAGACGCAGCCTGTGCATATATTGATGATGCCACAGGCGGTGAGTAGCGATGGGAGCCATAGCCGCGGACCAAGTTTCTTGAGGGCTAAGTTGGAGGGACTAAATAGTGAGCTTCGAGCTATAGTACAACTTTGGAGGACGTGACTTACACTCCTCCTAATGCATAGGTGGCAAAGAAGACACACAGGGCAGTGTTCCAGTCCTGGCCAGTCAGATTGAGATCTTTGAGTAAGCCGAATAGCTTTGCATTCCCTGTGCTTGTTAGAAAATCCCCACCTGTCAGTAGTGGCAACAGATTTCTTCGAAGGACGTACCAGCATTCGATCTGTCGATGTAGCAAAGAAGATAGATAATGATGAGCTGCGGAAGAATGTGGAAGCTTTCACTGCATTAGAATATGAACACAGACGCGATCCAACGTAAAGACGGTTTGGAGATATCTCACTCAATCTTGGTGACTAATTTGTCTAGTTTCTTGCCCACAAACACAGTACTGAGTTGCATGTACTCGTCATATTCTGATGAGGTAATCTCGCCATTGGACACATCGCTGGATTGCTCTCCCATCTTGGGCATGCCGCCCTTCAAGTGCGTCGGTGAATCCATATCGTCGCAAAAGGAGATGCTCTAGAGTTAGCGAGTAAAGTGTAGCCAAATAGATGTGACACTACCTCCGAGTTTATACAATCCCAGAATCCCTCGCCCATTGCCTCATAGAGCCAAGGCTGATAACGAATTCCGAGATCCATGGCCATCCGTGGCCATCTATGCCCTTGGTGTTAGATAATTGCAATACTCGGCCAGCGAAGAAACGGGGGAAGAGTTGCAATAGAGTGGGGATTTCGAGATGGAGTCTGAAGGCTGGCAATTTTAGGCGAGATAACGGTGTGCGTCAAGATAATTGAGTTCCACTTCTCCACTTGCACTTACACCAGAGTGCGTTAGCACGGAACCTGGGAGACAGAGCCGAAGGCATAGACGAAGCAGCATTCTCCTTCTGCAGAAGTTGTGAGATAGTTAAAAGTGTATCTTGATTCCTCGTAGTCCACTCGAAGCTTCCTTGAGTACGCAGGAATAGGCCACCATCATGACAAAAGTAACAATTCTTGGATCTGGGTAAGACCTGACTGCTTATGGTCTAATGCTAGATGCCTTTGCTCACAATTTCATAGCATCATCGGCATGGCCATTGCGGCCACGCTGCCGAAGCACTACGAAATCACTATTGTGGCTCGAAACCTGCCGGGCGACCCCGAATCCCAGGAATGGGCATCCCCTTGGGCTGGTGCTGTGTGGATGGGAATGGCTGACTCGTCACCTGCCGAGCAAAAAATGCAGCTAGATGCTCTGGCTTATTGGAGAAAGCTAGCTCTCCGATACCCCGAGTCGAGTGTCCGGAAAATCGAAATGCTCGATCTGATGGACTTTATCCCGCTGGAGAAGGTCTGGTACCGCAACAAAGTGCCAGGATTCCGGGTGTTGGCAAAAGAAGAGATGCCGGCGGACGCGCCATTCGGAGTGACCTACGGCAGTTTTGTGCTGAACCCCAAGATACTTTTGCCATGGTTTCGAAAGCGGCTCGAAAGCAGCGGTGTCAAATTTGTGCGTGCCAACGTTACAGAATTGGGCCAACTCAAGGAGATGGGACACCACATCCTCATCAACTCCACGGGAGTTGGTGTTCGGTATCTCACTGATGTGAAGGACATGAATATGCAAGAGGTTCGCGGGCAGACGGTTCTTGTCAAGTCAAACCACGACAAGATCTGGATCCGACGAGGCAAAGACTACACATATTGCCTGCCTCGACTAGATGGAACGGCAGTCGTCGGCGGAATCAAACAGTATGGAAGTGCGAAGAAGTCGGTAGACGACAGTCTGCGAGCCGATGTGCGTATTACCGCGAATGCACTATGCAACCGGTGAGAAGGCTAACAGGATCACAGATCTTTCGCAGGATCCATGAAGGACTGCCGAAGGCATTCCCGTCTTCTGATCCCAAAGATTTCGACGTAGTCAGGGACATTGTAGGGATTAGGCCACAACGGACGGGTGGCACACGTCTGGAGAAAGAAATTCTCGATGGTCAGACAGTCATTCATGCCTACGGCTGCGAGGGAGGCGGATACATCTTTAGCTGGGGGTTGGCTAAGGAAGTTGCCAAACTCGTACTCGAAAATGAGTACGGGGCGGAGACTAATCCAGCGGTTGCTAAGTTGTAAGACTGTAGATAGAAAAATACACCAATATCTTGCGAAAATGATAACACAGTATGATGTAGTCTTTGAAGTTTATCTGTGGGGTAATCCAGAGCTCACTGCTAGCTTATGTCTAGCACTGAGTGATCGTGTTTCCTATCTCGCCTAAACTTTCCAGCCTCTGGGGTGACAAGGGTAGCTGCTAACTCGTTAGTGCTGTAGAACTTCTCCACGACAGCAGCCAGGCCCGAGTTCGGCTGCAACGCATGCCCGCTAGGATATGCAGGAAACAGATACGAGCATGGCGTTATCATCAAACCGTGAAAGCTGTGGAAGGCCCCGATCAAAATAAAACCAAAGAAAACATCTCAGACGGGATCCTTCACCCCCACAGCAATGGCATCGGACTCGCTCTCCTTTCTCGTTATTGGCGCTGGGGCTTTTGGGCTCAGCACAGCTCTTCACCTTGTTCGTCGACGTCAAAACGGCGATACACATATCGGGGAAGTCCTGCTTCTCGACAACCAACCCTTTCCCTCGATCGATGCCGCCAGCAATGACTCCTCGAGAGCTGTACGCCCAGACTATGCAGACGTCTTCCACGCCCAACTAGGCAAAGCAACGGTGGCATCGTGGCTGTCAGATCCTGTCTTCCAACCTCATTATCACCGAGTCGGACGCATCACTGCAGCAAGGCCGCATCAGGCCAGCTTCGCCAATGCATGCCGCCAAGCGGTTGAGGCCGTTGGCTACAAAGTTGAGCCACTGACTGGTGGAAGTGGCGTGGGCAGCCTGAGATATCGATTTCCCGCGCTCAATGGCCCGATGAAGGACTACAGCATCTACTTTAACGCTGAGGCCGGTTGGGCACACGCACACAATGCTCTCAAGGCCGGGATGACCGAGTTTCTGCGGTTGGGTGGCAAGTTTATTGGTGATGCCGTCTCCGGGCTCGTTGTGAACACTTGCATCGAAGACGGGGCGTTGAAAGTCGTGTATACCGCGGACGGTAAAAAGCATTTGGCAGACCGCACACTCTTTGCGACCGGCTCTTATGCCCAAGAAGCCTTGTTGCCCGGCCTCGACACCCAGATCCATCCCATAGGCTTTGCCGTGGCTCATTGGCGGCTCAACGAGCAGGAGCAGCAAATGTGGAAAGGCCACCCCGTCGTCGACCTCTATCATCACGGATACTTTTTCCCGCCGAACGAGCAGGGATTGATGAAAATGGGCACTGGCGTCATGGCTTTCGGCCACGGGCCTAAGCAAGTCAAGAACATCTTCGGCGATGTCCTAAGCGGAGTGGCTGTGCCTCGCAAGAACTCGAGTTTACGTGGAACCGGCGATGAGGGTGTGATTCCCTTGGAGGCGGAGCAGGCCATCCGGTGGATTCTATCACAGATGTGCCCTGATCTGGCCGCGAAGCCTTTCTTCGACATGAAGATGTGTTGGGACGGCATGACGGCAGATGGTGCTTGGATCATCGACGAGCATCCTGAGATCAGAAATATGTTTGTGGCCCTCGGAGGGTCTGGACATGGCTTCAAGTTCCTGCCCATTGTTGGGTCATGGATTGCCGATATGATGCTGGAACGACCCGAATCTATGTCCGCCGCTGATCTTCCTTCCCAAGTGATCATGCGCGAGCGCTGGAAATGGGGACGCAGCGCGAATCTTGGTGTGCAGGATCCACGTGTTGTCGTTCAGGGCCGTCCAGTCCATGATGTAGTTGAGGCTATGAGAAAAGGCAGAAAATCGGACGCTCGGCTATGAAAGCAAAATATAAGATGAGGAGCCCAATCTAGATCGACTGGACAGTAGAATCTATTCTGTATCTGGTTCAAACTGCACGCTAATAAAAGTGATGTATTGGGGATAACAGATAAGGTGATGCTCCAGGCGTTCTACAGAGTAATTATGGAACTGCCAAAGAACAAGTGAGAGTATGATGACTTCGGGGGCAGCCCTTTTTCCCAAGTATAGATTCAATGACTCTTCGCCTGGACGAGCTTTGTGGCGGATATGGCGTCGGCCAACGGAGATCGTCTGGTGGCTAAGGTTGTATCGTCTTGGTTTTCATCCCCTATTTCGTCGTGATAGTCCTCCTCATCAGGGTCTTCGTCACTAGAGTCTCCTTCACCAGATTCTTCCTCGCCAGAATGCTCTCCAGTCGAATCAATATCGGAATGCTCCCCATCTGCTCCAAGGCGCTCAACAACCGATACGGCTTCTTGTACTGCCCTGTGGACTCGGCGAGATGCTTCTCGGATTTCGGCACTGTTGAGGTTGATTGGCATGTCGAATCCGTGATCGTGTATCCATGACTGGACCACGTTCATGTCGGCGGCGCCAAAGTGAGTCGACAGTGCAAGTAGCATGCTTTTCCGCATATATTTTCCGGGAGTGGCAAAAGGGCGATTTATGCGGTACTTGGCCCATACTTGCTCCCATTCAGTGCGCTTAAGATCCTTGATGCGGATCATTGCCATGACTAAATGGAAGTACAAGAAGCTTGCTTTCGGTCGATTATCGTTTGTGAAAGTGAGCTCTCTTCCATCGAAGCTGTCCTTCAGTCCTATTGTCTCCACGTTGATGTCGGGGGTAATGATTTCCGACCGCCATCGCTGAATGTGGAGTCCGTTTGAGTCGGCTGGGACAATCACAAACAAGTACTTATAAAACCAGTTCTTAACACGGTCCATGATAAGAAGTGAATTTGCAGGCTCCTCGAGCGCCTTTGACTGGTCACCGAACAGAAGATGTCCAAATATTTTCGGGTCAAGAAAATGGGGCACTATATGTGCTGCCTTGATCCACCTTCTTTCGAGTATCATACCGGTAATCTGACAGATGCTTTCCGCCGTATCAGTGCCCCCGTAGTAGTTTTCACAGATCGAGCGCCAATCCTTGCGTCGACTGCGAGGAGTGTGCTTCTGAAGGTTGTCTTTCTGTCGGTAGAGCTCCAGCAAACTCTGGCACAGGCCAACTCCATTGGGCTCGAAGAATCTCGGAATCCCTGGCCTGTTGCGTCGCAGTCTTTTTGCTTCATGCTGGAACAGGTCTGCTTCGACGGACACTTGGCGGTCCATGAGTGAACGTCGTTTCAATGGTTTTTCTCACTCAAACCGGCTAGCCTGAGCCAAGCCGACATGCACGAAAAGTACAAGTCCGTGGGCGCCAGCTTGGACCTTTTTTGTTGCTATTCGATACCGTTTGCTGCTGTTCCACTTGTTAGTTAGAGACATATAGTTTAGGTGTAGACCATACGTATGCAAACTCCAAATATAACTAACTGTTGAGGTCCTGGGTACCTTGGATTGATATGAAATTGAGTCACGTCGTACACAGGTGGACTGAGTCGAAAGATGCAAGGTATGAACTGAAGTGGATAAACAAAATCACAATTTTAAATAAAGCAAAATCAAATAGGAAAACAATAAAGACTTCGGTGACACAATAGACATTCAAAGGTCCAGTTTTCTCACATTGGATTTACTGGTCTTTGGACGAACCTTCCTTTCATTCCTATGTATTGTCAAATAGTACGACAACCAACGCTTTTGGTATTTTGCCAACTCTTTATGGCGGAGTAACATAAATTCTGTGATCCTAATCTTCTGTGGCAAGGTGCGTTGCCGATGATGGCTGGCAAGGACAATGTCGTGTACAAAGTCACGTTCCAACCGCAAGACCGAATTCGCTAAATTATACAACCTAATCTAGAAAAACACCAAAAATTATGAACAGACTGGCCCCTATTTTGCATCCATCTCTGGCTCGATGTCAGGACCGCGTTCGTCTTGCATCGCCACCAACTTCGCCGCGTTACGAGGACGCCTTGCACACGCCGCCCACGCACTTGTGCGCCGATTTTCACGGCGACGAGGACGAGCAATCCCAGCCCAAGCAGCCCCAGGTGCACGCGCAACAAACGCCCGACTTGCACTCGAGATCGCCTTGGCATAGCTGGCTGGCCGAGCAGTCCCAGCCCAAGCAGCCCCATGTGCAGGTGGACTTGGAGCCAGAGCCGCTGGAAGAGGACTCGGAGGACCCGGAGGACCCAGAGGACCCAGAGGAAGACCTGGATGACCCGGAAGACCCGGAAGACCCAGAAGACCCGGAGCTGGGAAAGTACCGCGACCAGTCGAACTCGCTGCTTTTGGTCAGCGCCTCGTCCATGGCATCGGTCAACACCGCCCAGGGCGAGCCGCTGCTGCTGTCGACGGAGATCTCCTTGCAGCCGTCGGAGCCGCAGTAGTCGTCGGCGCCGGACACAATGTCCCGGTAGAGCCAGGGGATGCCGCGCATGCTGAGCGCGTGGGCCTGCGAGCGGACCTCGCTGCGCTGTTGGCTGCCCAGGTGCTGCTGGCCGTTCGTGTAGGACCACTCCTCGACCAGGAGCAGCTTGCCGCTGTCGAGCGCCTTCTAGCGCAAAACACCGCCGGCGCTTTTCGTGGCCAGCAGGCCGGCCCACGGCTGGCCGGCGCCACACGTCGAACACGGGCCCGAGGAGGTGAAGTAGCCGTGCAGCGTGATGATGTCGAGGGCGGCGCACGCAAAGGCGGCCTGAGGCCAGTTCTGGCCCGCGATGGCCGACGACAGGTCGCCGTAGTCGGCACCGCGCAGGGCCCGACGCGATGCCCACGTTTTTTTGCAGGCCCACCGCTGTGCGCAGGTAAGTCGACATGTCGCAGATCCAGTCGCCGAATGTGCTCGCCTGGTCCGACACCAACGGCTCGTCCTCCAGGTCCACGGCCAGCTCGACGCTCGGCAGCTGCCCCCACGTCTTGCCGGGCCACCGCTTTAACTTATACTCGTACAAAATGTAGTAGTAGCGCTTCTTAAGGACCGCCCGCATCGTGGCGTCCGTGTAAAAGGTTTGCCAAGCCTTGCCGTGGCTGTGAAGGTACTGGCAGTACACATCGCACGTCGGCTAGCCCGCGGCCCCCAAGTGGTTGGCGTTGTACAAGCTGAGCAACACCTTGGTCTGTCCTTTGCTGATCTTGTGCACCTAGTAGAGTATCTCGTCGTACTTGTCCAGCACCTTTTCGTCGAACACCCCCAGCGCGCTCCCCACGTTCAGCGCCGTCGAGATGGCGTTGCCCTTCTCCGAACTGTACGGCTACGCTCCCACAAACGTCCAGATCACGCGTGCCTTGCCGGCCACGATCTTCTTGATCACGTCCGTCTGCTTCGACGACGGCAGACTCGCCAGGTAGTGGTGGTTGACACCGCCAAACAAGGAGCTTCCCAGGACGGGCACGACAGTCGCCATTGCCAACGCAACAAGGGCAGAAAAGGCGCACATCGTGTCGACGAGAGAAAATAAAATTAAAATAAAACAAAAAAACAACAATCCAGCCAAATCGTGGCCAAGAGTATGCAAGACGCAACGGAGCACCGCGTATATGTACTCGTACATCGTACGCAGCGCGTCGTCCACCACGGAAATGTCCAAACGCATCCTTCGTTCACTCGAAGAATGCTCAACAAGGCTGCAATATGGAGGCCAGTGAGTAATTAATCTCGACCAAAGCAGACAGGCCACAGAAGAACAAAAGCAGCCGTACAACCAGAAGTGCCCCTGAAAAAACCGTCTTAAGCTTACATCTAGTGAAACTAATACTGGTTTTGCCCGTCCCTGCCATGCCTTGCAGCCAAAATAGGGCTTCTCCGTCAGGATTCTCAACCCAATCCTGGACTTCGTTGAGAATGCCTTGCTGTGTGCCTTCCAAGCATGGCGATTCCGCACGCACAACCGCGTCAGAATCAAACATGGCGCTTGTAGCACATTCCAATCCATTGAGGTGCCGGGTTTGGTTGCCGTCCTTGGCCGAGTTAGTAATGATCCTTGCATATGAATCCTATGAGATAAAGACGTACCACCACGACGGCATGCATTTTTTGTTGCAACGATTCGATACCACCGACTCGGTCCATCATGTCATTGACTGTCTTCCATGTCTCTGTCACTTTGGACCCAGTATGGGTCTGGATACCCTGGTCAATAAGGCGACTTGTGGACTGGATATCATCCCACATCTTTTTCCAGCCATCGGCTTCCACGGCGTCTCTGAAGGCACGGGATGCCCGATGTTTCGCGTAATGCAGGACAAAATGGATCTCGTAGACGTATATTTGGGCATAGACGCTAATGATTTTCGTGCGCATGTTGAGGAGGAGCTGGTTGGTGCTCTCCCTCTGCTTGTACAGAGTACGGTCATTCGCCGCCGTTGGTGTCGTCCGTAGTTCGTGCTTTGCATCTTCGTATTCAGGAGATAGAATTCCGTCTCCTAGTTCCTGGTACCGAATGAGGAGGAAGACGATGTGGTTGAGGCCGTCTGTGGCGCCTGTGTCCTGTTGGGACGCTTTCTCGAGGAGCTGTGAAGCGGTGATTAGCATCTGTGCAGGACCACGGTAGTATGGGTGGGAAGCAGGCCTACTGGAAGAATGGCTATGACGCCTGCCCATGCCAGAGCAGCATGTGGGTCGGCAGAAACGGCAGAACCAACGGCGGCTTTGAAGGACATGACGACTTTGATCACTTTCTTGACTGCGGTTCGAACCACGATCGGCTTTCCGGCCACCGAGAATGACAGGTGGGCTTTTTCAAGATTTTCGAGCTTCAGTTTGGTCGCCTTCTGAAGCGATTCAAAATGTGTCGTGCTCGTGGCGGCCTCGTCAGGGCCAGTTTCTGCGACTGCAAACTTGTTAGCATTTATCTACCGTGCTAAACGATATTATGAACCCGGCGTACCATTGAGGGCCACATCCCCACCGAGCTCGATGTACTTTGAAAAAGTAGCGAGCTTTTTCGAGTACTTCTCATCCGCTTTCACAGTCTCATATGCTTCCGCCCAAAAATATCGCCACAACGACGAGCGCCTATGCATTTTACCACAGGCAATTAATGAACAGGCAGATTGTGACGATCCAGGCACACTTTCCCGTTACGAGTTCATTGGTCGTGGAGCGGTCGGCTGGGTGACTCGTATGAATAACCGGATTGTTCCCAAGTGCGCCTGAGATGCCAACAGCGATGCATTTGTCAAAGTTTAACCTCAACACATGTTTGTACGACGGTGGCCCCCTCCATGTTTGCCTCCAATGTCGACACCGGGGTCTTTGTTTGTCTCTCTAGATCTAGTCTTGCCCCAACAAGAGTTCTTGCAATCCAGGATCATTTTGAAAACGCCGCAGTACCCCTGCCTTCCACTCATCCCAGCCTAATCCATTATCAACTTCGACGGCATCCCGGAGGCCCCTAAACAGACCTAGGAAGCCATCCCAATCCTCTAGGTCGTACCCGCAGCAGAAGGCGAACCGGTGCTGTATCCGGCCGTTCTTGACGTAGCTCGCCAGATCACCGCGGCCCTTCTCCTCGAGTAGGCTAGAAAACGTAACCTCGTCTTCGCTCAGGGTGTTTTTTCCGTCGTAAAATTCCCCCACGTGCAAGAATGCAATCGGCGAGTTGAAGGCGTTCGCCGGAGACGCCGTGTGTGCCCATTCCCAATCAATAATGCCCGTGATGTTGAAATGGTCGTCGACAAGAATATGGTCTCCTTTGTCGTCGGCATGCTTCAGGTAGAATTTTGCGTCGCCTGCAGGATCTGGACGAACATGGGGGAGAATTTCCAGGAGATACAAATGGACGAGGTAGGCCTCGACTGGCCGCTGTGTGTACATATCCTTGCGACGGATGAGACCGAGAATGAATCGAATGCAGCGTGTATGATAGTCTTCCAGAGACGAAAATGGGCCCAAGGCAAGCATGTTTTGCCCCGCAAAGTCAGTGAGTGATTCTCGTGCGCATGGTCCGACGTGCAACTCTCCCGGCCTATCCAGAGATCCTAGGTGGTCAAACGAGTACTTGGAAAGCTCGACGAACGTATCTGCCAACTGGCTCATGACCGTTTCACGTTGCTGCTCAGTCGTGCTGTCCCAGCGCAGAGATTTTCCAGGCAGCTTTTCCATCAAAATAAAGCCAACGCCGACGGGGTTTTCGGGACCGTCGAGGGAAAGGTCGTAGATGTTTGGCGAAGGAACGGTTGTTCCCTGCAGAAACGTGAGAGTGGCAACCTCGCTCAGAACGATGTAGTCTCGAACGGCAGCCGGTGGGGATGTAGCGTTAAACCTCCGGATGCGAGCAATCCAAACAATGCCATCCTGGAAATGAATTTCGATATGATAGTTCATACCACCCATAACAGAACTCCGCTTGGCGCGGTCGTATTGCAGAGGTGGGATTGAGCATGGCAAGCCTTGACGAAGATCGCACGGGCCGCGAGCGAATCAATGTTGATCTTTTCGAGCAACTGTGTAATTTCGTTTTTTTCGGCGTCGTGAGCCTTCGTATCATACGCATCAGCATCCTAGTGACACGATTTGTTAGCAAAGAAGGTGGACGAGCCTACAGTCTACTAATCTGCCTACCTCCCATCGCGGACAGTTGTGGAACTGCGCTTGGAGATGGAGGGAGCACAAGTGTCGGTCGCAAAGCACACACTCTCCAAGAGTGCGGACGGACGGCTGGCAGCAGCCATGAAAATCACAGGTCCATAGAGGCATCGTTGTTGCTCACTGTTTGTTGCTGCGTGAGGCGACCGAAGGGCCTCACTATACTGGTTAAGCAGTATGCATCTAGCGGGTCGGGCGCGATCACGTGCTAGAGCGTCACATGTGTGCGTTCGTATCTACTATGACAGCTGATACGATAGCATCCGAGAGATAACGCTGGTCAGGCAGCTTTACCTCCGCTACAACGGTCAGACGCTCACGACGCTCACGCTCTGCTGCCTGGCGACCCCTGTTCCGTGAGCATTTTTGGACAGTGGCTCGGTGGTGATGGTAGTGGGTCTTGTTGGGCGGTTCTGCGAATCAGAGGCTCTCAGCTTAGCTCACGGCCCCGTTTTGGTGGACAAAACGACGCGAGGTCATTCGCTGAGGAGGACGATCGGACCCCGTTTGGCTGCATCGCGGCGGCTCTGGCACATGTGGCAGACGGCGGTGCGACTCGGCAACGACACCAGGGACCCTGGGAGACGCTGACTGCCTGGGAAAGAGAAGTGTTGATTTGGGACACGCGATATCGACAGCACAGCTCGGCTGCCTAGCTTTTGTTCAGCATCTGCCCAACGCGTGCGGGACGAGTAAGATACGACTCTGGGGCGCTGGAGGAGTGCCTGTGACCGCCATGGCATCGCCGGCAGACGCGAAAGGAGCCGCGGCTCCGACGTCGTCGGGACCGGCCTCGACAGCAACAGCAACACCAACGACGACAACAACAACAACGACAACAGCAACGACAAGAACAGCCGCTCCGACAGCCGCAAAGGCAGCAGCGAAACAGCGAGGCTTCCGCCACGCGGTATCGGCGTCGACCTCTACGCTTCCGACCGCGGCGGCTGACAGCGAGACCGGTGTCCACCGACGAGGGCTGCCTAACCTGGCGAATCTGCCCAACCTCAGCCTGCCGAAGAAACTGCACAAACCGCCGCAGCAGCAACAGACGCAGCACGCATCACAGCAACAGCAGCACCAACAACAGCAGCACCAGCACCACCACCCACACGCCCGGCCGCACCACCGCGACGTCAGCCGGGGCAGACACCTGGCGGCGATGGAGTTCCCGGAGCGGTTAAAAGAAGCGGGCGACGGGGCCGAGGAGGAAGAGGAGGTGCTGCGGCCCAACATCCCGGGCAACGGCGTGTTTATGAACCTCAACCAGAGCATTTTCGGGCTGATTGCGGCGGCGGGGTCGACGGTCAACTTCAACGACCGCTTCGACGGACAGTCGAGCGACGACGAGGGCGAGGGCGAGGAGAGCGGGGACAAGTCCGGAGACAAGTCCGGGGACAGACCGGCGACGACGGCGCGCAAGTCGCTGGCGGCGTCGGTGTTTACATCGCGGCCGTCTGCCATACAGGACGACAAGAAGCGCAGCAAGCGCTGGTCGCGGGACCTGTCGCAGTCGACGCTGTTCGCGTCGTCCAAGCCGGCGAGCGGCAGCAGCGGCAGCAGCGGCGAGCCGGCGTTTGCGGCTTCGCGGCGGTCGCCGGGGCGGCTGCTCTTGGACCTGCCGGCGCTCAAGACGAAGCTGTCGAGCAAGCACCGGTCGATTTCGGGGTCGCTGGCGTCGCGGCTGGCGAAGCCGGACAAGGCGAAGGGCCCGGTGACGGCGACGGCGACGAGCGCCGCGGACGACGGGGATGAGGCGGACGAAGAGAACGACGGCGACGCCACCAAGACGAGCGGCCAAAGCACGAGCACGAGCACGAGCAGCAAGAGCAGGCGCCATGCCGGCGCGGGCGGGCCGGGAACGGGCAGCAACGCGGCGGCGTCGCCGGCGGTGGGCGGGACGCGCGGCGAACGCAGCAACAGCGTCCGCAGCATTGCGCCGGTGATGAGCCGGATGCTGGAGGCCAAGGCGGAGCTGGCGGCGACGCGGCCGAGCTTCGACCTGGAGGGCGCGGGGCCGCTGCGGGACAAGGGCCACAGCAAGCAGCCGGCGGCCGACCACAGCAGCAACGACGAGGAGGGCGACACGGACGGCGCGGGCGGGCCGTCGGGGCTGGCACACAAGCTGATGGAGATCTTTGAGTTTGACGGGCCGGAGGAGGTGATTGAGGAGTATCCGTGCTGGCTGCTGCAGAGCGTGTTGCTGCAGGGGTACATGTACATTACGGCGCGGCACATCTGTTTCTATGCCTATTTGCCGAAGAAGGCGGTGAGTTCTGTCGTCTCTTGTCTCCTTTTTCTCTCTTTTCTCTCTTTTCTTCGCATCTCTTCTCTCCCCTCTCCCCTCTCCTCTCTTCCTTTCTTCCTCTCTTCCTCTCCTCCCTCCCCCGTCCTCCCTCCCCCTCTCTTCCTCTCCTCCTCTCCTCCTCTCCTTCCCCCCCCTCACTAACCTCTCGCTACTCCCAGAATGAAGTGGCCAAGTCCGGGTACCTCGCCAAATCCGGCAAACGGAACCCCAAGTACAACCGGTACTGGTTCCGGCTCAAGGGCGACGTGCTGGCGTACTACCGCGATCCGTCGAACCTCTACTTCCCGCACGGGCAGATCGACCTGCGCTACGGCATCTCGGCCACGGTCGCGGACAAGGACAAGGACAAGGACCAGGTGCACTTCACGGTGGTGACGCACCAGCGCACGTACTACTTCCGGGCGGACAGCGCGCCGAGCGCGAAAGAATGGGTCAAGAGCCTGCAGCGGGTGATATTCCGGTCGCACAACGACGGCGACAGCGTCAAGATCTCGCTGCCGATTGAGAACGTGATCGACATTGAGGAGACGCAGACGGTGGTCGAGCTGGCGGACACGTGCAAGATCCGCGTGATTGACAACGACGAGACATATGCCATCGACGAGGTGGGTTTCCTCTTCTTCTCCTCCTCCCTCCTGCTTCCCTTCTGCTTCCGTTCTCCTCCTCCCTTCTGCTTCCGTTCTCCTCGCTCCCTTCTGCTTCCGTTCTCCTCGCTCCCTTCTGCTCCCCTTCTCCTCGCCTCCCCTCCTCGCTAACCGATAGTACTTCTTCTCCTTCTTCGACTACGGCAAAGAGGCCGCGCGCGTCCTGCGCATCCTCATCGACGGCCAACAGGCGACGCCGCATCGCCTGGGCCTCCCGAGCGGGTCGCCGACGGCGGAGGACACGGAGGACTCGACGAGCGCCTTGGGCGAGCGCACCTCGGCGGTGGCGACGGCCGAGGTGAGACCGCGGCCGTCGCGGCTGCACGATTCGGTGCGGGCGACGCTGGTGGCGGTGTCGCCGACCAGCGGCAGCCCGCGCGCGAGCGGCGAGTTCCAGCGCGGCAGCTTCGACGCGCTGCGCACGTCGCTGGGCGGG
The DNA here is from genome assembly GCA_001513895.1 of Graphilbum fragrans. Classification (NCBI taxonomy): domain Eukaryota; kingdom Fungi; phylum Ascomycota; class Sordariomycetes; order Ophiostomatales; family Ophiostomataceae; genus Graphilbum; species Graphilbum fragrans. The sequence goes on from LLKO01000029.1 coordinate 82,484, forward strand.
CGGCGCAGCCTGGATCTGAACCAGGTGCTGCAGAGCAGCTCGCTGCGGCGCAGTTTCAGCGAGCGGCGGTCGGTCAGCGGCGACCGGCGGCGGGGGCGGAAGACGGAGAAGGTCGACAAGGTCGACAAGCTGGAAAAAGGCACGGAAAGCTCGCCGGCCCAGTCGTCGCTGCTCGACGATCCCAGCCAGACCAGCTTCTCGGCGCTGGTGCCGTCGTCCAGCGAGGAGCCGTTGTCGGCCAGCCAGCATCTGCACAGCAGCGACGGGCTGCCGATCCCGGCGCTCCCGGCGATGGCCGGCGCCCGGCGGCCGGACAATCGGGACGGCAAACCGGCGGCGGCGGCGAAACCGCCTCATGCGGCCACGACGGGCCTCCTCGCGGACTACGACGGCGGGCGCGCGTCGACGGACTCGCAGTCGCCGTACGCCTACGGCGGCCCGGGCAGCCTGCCGAACCTGGCCAAGCTGGGGGCGTACCCGCTGCAGCGGGCCGGAGCGTATGCGGGGTGGCTGAACCGGCAGTCGCGGCGCATGAGCTCGCTGCTGGCGACGGAGTCGATGGGCTACGTGGAGAAGGTGTCGGGGATGTGGAAGGGCGGGCAGCGGCACTACGACGAGGCCGGGCCGGGAGGGGCGCTGCGCGGCGACGGCACGGAGCTCGACGACGAGCTGGAGGGGGCGGACGTGGCGGTGTCGAACGAGCGGTTCCAGGCGCACTTTGCGCTGCCCAGCGCGGAGCGGCTGCAGGCGACGTATTTCGGGTACCTGATGCGGGTGCTGCCGCTGTACGGCAAGATCTACATCAGCGACCGGTCGTTCTGCTTCCGCAGCCTGCTGCCGGGCACGCGCACGAAGCTGATTCTGCCGCTGCGCGACGTGGAGAACGTGACGAAGGAGAAGGGCTTCCGGTTCGGGTTCGCGGGCCTCGTGGTGGTGATCCGCGGCCACGAGGAGCTCTTCTTCGAGTTCGGCCAGCCTGACATGCGCGACGACTGCACGGTGACGCTGCTGCAGGGCCTCGAGGCCGCGCGCTTCCTCAAGGAGTCGGCGCTGCTGGGCGACGCCGAGAAGGCGGGCGCGCAGACGGCGCGGGCCGAACGCGACGCCCTCCACGAAGCCCGGTCGGACGCCCCGGCCCCGGCGGCCCCGGCCAAGACGCATTCGCTGCGGCCGCTGCGCACCGCGTCGCCCACCATCCTCTTCGACGACCCCAAGGCGTCGTTCCTCAACTTCAAGCCGGCGCAGCCGCTGCGCATCACGTGTCTGACCATCGGCTCGCGCGGCGACGTGCAGCCGTACATCGCGCTGGGCCGCGGGCTGCGGGCCGAGGGGCACCACGTGCGCATCGCCACGCACCCCGAGTTCGAGGGCTGGATCCGCAGCCACGGGCTGGACTACGGGCGCGTCGAGGGCGACCCCGGCGAGCTGATGCGGCTCTGCATCGAGAACGGCACCTTTACGCTGCAGTTTCTGCGCGAGGCCAACGCCAAGATGCGCACGTGGCTCGACGAGCTGCTGGCCTCCGCCTGGGCGGCCTGCCGCGACGCCGAGCTGCTGATCGAGTCGCCGAGCGCCATGGCCGGCATCCACATCGCCGAGCGCCTGCAGATCCCCTACTTCCGCGCCTTCACCATGCCCTGGACGCGCACGCGCGCCTACCCGCACGCCTTCATCATGCCCGAGCACAAAATGGGCGGCGCCTACAACTACATCACCTACGTCATGTTCGACAACATCTTCTGGAAGGCCACCGCCTCGCAGATCAACCGCTGGCGCAACAAGGCGCTGGGCCTGCCGAACACCACGCTCGAGAAGATGCAGCCCAACAAGGTGCCCTTCCTCTACAACTTCAGCGCCTCCGTGGTGCCGCCGCCGCTGGACTACAGCGACTGGATCCGCGTGACGGGGTACTGGTTCCTGGACGAGGGGAGGGGCAAGGACGGCGGCGGCAGCGCCACCAAGGACGGCAAGGACGGCAAAGATGCCGGCGACGGCGACAGCAAGGACGAGGGCCAAGACCGCAAATGGACCCCCCCCCCCGACCTGACCGCCTTTATTGCCCGCGCCCGCGCCGACCGCAAGAAGCTCGTCTACGTCGGCTTCGGCTCCATCGTCGTGCCCGACCCGGCCAAGATGACCCAGGAAGTCGTCGACGCCGTCACCAAGGCCGACGTGCGCTGCATTCTGTCCAAGGGCTGGTCCGACCGCCTGGCCAGCGCCCAGGACAAGGCCGCCGACGCCGCCGCCGCCGCCGCGCCGGCCCGCGCCGAGCGCCTCTCGCCCTCCATCTTCCTCATCCAGAGCGCCCCCCACGACTGGCTGTTCGCCCAGATCGACGCCGCCGCCCACCACGGCGGCTCCGGCACCACCGGCGCGTCGCTGCGCGCCGGCATTCCCACCATCATCCGGCCCTTCTTCGGCGACCAGTTCTTCTTCGGCGGCCGCGTCGAGGACCTCGGCGTCGGCCTGTGCCTCAAGAAATGGGGCGCCACCAGCTTTGCCCGCGCCCTCTGGGAGGCCACTAACTCCGAGCGCATGATCAAGAAAGCCGCCCGCCTCGGCGAGCAAATCCGGAGTGTGCGTGCTCTTGCTTGCTCTGCTCTTCTGCTCCTCTGCTCCTCTGCTCCTCTGCTCCTCTGCTCCTCTGCTCCTCTGCTCTATTCCTTTCTCCGCTCTTCTCTCTGCTGCCTTTCTCCGCTCTTCTCTCGCTAACATCCCAGGAAAACGGCGTCGATGTCGCCATCCAGTGCATCTACCGCGACATGGAGTACGCCAAATCGCTCGTCCGCGCCAAGGCCGCCAAGACCGGCCGCGACGACCGCCTCAAGACCGACGACCGCCACGGCGCCGATGGCGACCCCGAAGACGCCTACGACGACGAGCCCGAGGAGAGCTGGACGTTTGTCGGCGACGACGACCCCATGCAGCACTCGATGATTCTGCCGGCGAGGTAGGGAGAGAGAGAGAGAGAGAGAGAGATGACAGACGGGAGAAGAGAGACGACACAAAGAGACCGACGGGAGAGACAGGAGACAGACAGGAAGACGAGACACGATGGTATGGCGTAGATTGGTATACATTGGGAATAGACTTAGAGTCTCTGTTACAACGTGTTCTGTCTTCATCTACGTTTTGTCTCATCACCGTACCTCGCCTCAGCCCTGGCCTCTAAACGCTGCCACAGCCCACACCGCTCTCCTCGGCCGCCTTCCCACGCATCCGCGTCCTCGGCCGACGCCAAAACCAGCTGTCCTGGCGGCCCAAATTCTGTGACGCTGCCGTGTCCTGTCGGGGACGCCGCCCCAAACGCCACACCCCCCGTCTGGTTCACGTTCACCAGCGTGTGCCGTGCCAGCGTCACCGGGCTCCCGGTGATCCGCAGATGCACGAGCTGCTGCCACGGCGGCCAAGAGCCCAGAACGCCCGAGCTGCCGGCCACCGACGGCGCGCCGTGGACGACAAAATGCCCGATCATGTCTGCTTAGTCAGCTATATTCACTCCGACGGCCGAACGGACGTACGGCGTACTTTGCATGGCTTGCACGAGCGCCGGGCCCTGGCTGGCGGCTGGCGGTCCCCAGTAGGCCGACAGGTCGGCTCCGTGGGCGGCAAAGGGCACGGAGTACTGGTAGTGGAAGGCCTGCCGAGGCGAGTCGGGCACGGAGTCCGACGGCGAAAATGCGGTCGACAGCCAGTAACTCGGGCAAACAACCGAAGCCTCGGCATAGATGTTCTGCGGGTGAGCACGGCGGAACGCACAGCAATACGGAGGCATGGGAGACATACATAAGCCCGCTGCTGCTGGCCAGCGGCGACCGAGCTGACGTCGTTGGCCGTCCATGGGCCATAGCCTCGCGTTTCAAAGAGGACAGGGCTCGTCTCGTTGTTGAGAAAGTAGACCTCGAGAATGGCAGCAATGTCCTCATCGGCGAAGTGGACAAAGTACGCGTGCAGCCAGGCCACCAGGTCGGCTTCGGACGAGATATTGCGAGGGACCAGGAGGACGCCTTCATCTGCGTTATTCTAGAGGGTTAGAGAGGAAGCTATAGGATAACGGTATCAGGAGAACAGATATCAAAGTATAGGATTACCCCAATTAGTGCTCTCTCTCCGCGAACCGGCTGGCTCGACAATATCTGGCTGGGTGGTCCTCGAACGTAGCCGCCGTCCGTGACCGGAACAAAGGCCCAGTTGCCATACGGCGTGGGCGCGTTCGTCGAGACCCAGTTGCTGGCATTTTGCAGCGTAAGCGAGTCCTGGGAAACGAGACAGTCGAATGGAGTAGGGGCGCGCGAGCACCCAGCAGCAGCCACAAAGTCACGGTAGTGCCGTTCGACCTCGGCATCGTCGAACCGCGGCTGCGTTGGCACCCACGGTGAGGCAGCAAAGATCTAGTGGTCAGAACGGGACGGGCTGCGAGAATGTCGACTTGCCGCTTGACGGGAGACCGTCCACCATGAGCTGCACTTACCTGCTTGAAAAGAGGCCGGCTGTCATTCGCAGTGGCATGCAAAATGACGGAGCCGGCGCCAGCAGACTCGCCAGCCACTGTGACCTGCGCAGGATCGCCCCCAAACTGGGCAATGTGTGTCTGCACCCACTCGAGGGCCAGCCGCTGGTCGGCCAAACCGGCATTGACAAGCCCTCGACGCTGGACGTCTCGCGATGCCAGAAAGCCAAAGGCTCCGAGCTATTTGTTAGAGCGGACACATGAGGCTCTCGGAGATTACGCACTCTGTACTGGATGGACACGCCCACGAAGCTGTTGTTGTTGGCACGGATCAGGGCCGTCATGTCGATGGTGCCGTCGCCTTGGCCGTAGCCGCCTCCATGGATCCAAACGAGGACAGGAAGTGGGGGAGCGGAAGCGGACGAAGAGGAACCAGAAGAAGTGGAAGTGGAAGGGGAAGCAGAAGCGGATGCGGAAGCGGGCGCAAACACATTCACGAACAAACAGTCCTCGGCGCCGGACAGGAAAACGGCTGATGCCCCGTCCACTCGCGGCAGAGACTGCGGACAGGCCGGTCCAAAGCGGTCCGCTACTGCGCTCCGGTTCGAGACGACGGGGGGCTGCGGAGCCTGCCATCGAAGAGCCCCGACGGGAGGAGAGGCATAGCGAATGCTGCCCGTTAGCTGGATGGGTGTGTTGGCGGCTGAGAGCAGACCTACCCTTTCCAGACCGCCAGACGCGTGCTGCTATTCAAAACGCCCGTGTACGTTGCATAACCGAGATCGACCGCCAGTCGAGGGACCGCTTGTGTGGCGAGAGCACACGCCGCAGAAACGACAACCAGAGACAGCTTCATCGTTCATTTGCGTTTGCGTTCTCGTACAAAGCCACAACATACAACACGAACACGCGAGCTCATATCCTGCCGGATAAACACCGTCCAAGCCCGTCCGTCCTGCGCTGGCTTAATTTCCCTCTACCGGAGCATCCGTCAGCGGCACGTAGCGAACCCCAAACAGCTTCGTCCGCGTCACCTGGCCCGCCGCGTCCTTGTCGATCGTCCACACATGCTGGCTGCGCGTGTCCCAAGCCGGCCTGTCCGCGTCGTCGCCGTCCGCGTCGTCCATCGGAATGAATATCCGCCCGGGCGCGCGCAGCTGGTCCAGCAGCGGCTGGTGCAGCTCCGACGCAGCGGCTCCGACGTGGATGGCGTCGAATGTCGCGTCGGCCGCCGCGCGCCCCGCGACCAGCGCCCGGCCGTCGCCCACGACGAAGCGCACGCGCCCCGAGTCCAGATGCGCCCGCCCGGACGCGCTGCGCCGCATGCTCGCTTCGGCCTGGTCGCGCAGCGGCGCCAGGTGCTCGACGCCGACCACCGCCGCGCCGGGCTGCGTGCCCACGAGCTCGGCCAGCACGTGCGTCAGGTAGCCGGAGCCGGAGCCGATGTCGAGCACGCGCGGCGCCGGGCGGGCCGCCGAGGGCACCAGATACGGCAGCAGGTGCTGCACCGCCATGGCGTGCATGTGCGGCGCCGAAATGGTGACGCCGAAGCCGATGCTCTGGGGGGCGTCCTGGTACGCCGCCGCGGAGGGGGCGCCCGAGGCCCGCCGCGGGACGTAGTCGGCACGGTCGACGGCCAGGAACGCCGCCTTGGCCGCCGCATCGCGGATCATGTCGTGGCGGCAGAGGTTCTCGATGAGGTCGGCGTTGGTGGCGCCCGAGCTTCGCCAGGCCATATTGGAGGGGGGAAAATGGGGGCGCGGGAACGTGGAAAGAGGCCGCGGGCGGGACAGACAGCAGGTCGAGCGAAATATGCCCTCGAATACTCGAGCGGACGCCAGGACGGTGTGTGTCTTTCGTATGTCCAGAGGCGAGTCCGCCGTGTCGTAGTTTGGGTGGAGGGAGATGGTGAAGACGACAGCTTCTGTGGGATCGGCAATTCCCCACACATCATTATCACGCATCACATCGCACGTCATGGATGGACGGCCGGCGCCGATCGCTGCTCGCTGCTCGCTGGTTTATATTGTTATACACGGTTCTAACGCCACTACGATGCGCCGCACGGCCAACAGGGAGGCCAGAAAAGATGCCAAACAAGCCCACAGCTAAAGGCGAAGCAAAAACAAAAAAAAACCGCATAATCGGCCAACGTCCAGCAAAACCAAAACCACACAACTACACCACGTGCTCTGGGTTCTCGCCCTCGGCAATCACAGCCACGCCCAGGCCGCGGTCCGGGCTCTGCAGCACCAGCTGCTCGTGCCGCCGCGCCCGCAGATAGTCGCTGACCGCGCGGATCAGAATGAACCAGCCGGCAATCATCAGCGCGTACGCCACCCACTCCGAGCTCGCAATTTCCGCCACGCTGTTGGCCACGCTGCTGCTGCCGCCGCCGTCGTCGCCGCCGTGGCCCTTGCCCACCGTGTTGGGGTCGAAGCTGTGCGCGTTGGGGTCGGGGGGGCTGGCATAGCCGTCGCTGCCGCTGGCCGAGGCCGCCGCGGCACCGGCCGACGACATGCCGCCGGCGCCCGTCGAGTCGCTCGTGCTCTTCATGTAGAAGCCGTATTGGATGAGCGTGATGCCCAGCCCAGCCCGCGAGCCGTTTTTCGCCGCGTGCGTCGAGTGCAGCAGGTACGTCAGCAGGAAGCCGACCACCTGGAACGACATGCTGATCATGCCGTTCCACACAAACGAAAACACCGAGCCCACCGGCATGCCGTCGATAAACACCTCGTCGGGGCCGCCCAGCCCGGGCGCCATGATCGTCGTCTCCCAGTACGGCGGCGCCGAGTCGGCCGCGGCCTGTTCGTAGGTCTGCCGCGGGTTAGCACAGGCGGCGCCAAAGAAAACACACAAGCCCGCATCTTGGACAAAACGACGCTTCCACACCCACACAAGTCACGCTCCACTTACCGGCGGCTGCTCGTCCTTTTCGGCGCCCGCTTCCGGCCGCGCCGTCAGGTTCGAGAACACCCCGTCCGACTGGATCCCGCCGCCGTACACCCGCCCCGATGCCGGCTGCCCATTCCGCCGTGCCCGCGCCGCCGCCGCTTGTGCCTGTGCTGCGGCCACGGCGGCGGCCGTGGCGGGGTCGCGGCCGGGGGCCCCGTTCGACGCGGGCTGTGGTGAGGAGGAGGAGGACGGCGAGGACGCGGAGTGCTGTGGTGTCAGCGACGATGGCCGGCGCACCAGCCGCTGGCGGTCGTCGGCGGCGTCGTCGCTGTCGCCGTCGCTGTCGTCGTCAAAGGCATCGGCCAGCGTCGGGTCGACCACGCGAGCGTGATGCTGCGTCGGCGAAGACGCACGCGAGTGGAAAGAGGGGGGGGGCGAGTTCGGGATCGGCTGCACCGGCGACACCGGGTCGTCGGCGTTGACCTGGGGAGTTAGTACATCACGACGCAGTCAGAGGACACCAGACCAGGCCAGACCAGACCAGACCAGACCAGACCAGACCAGACCAGACCAGACCAGACCAGACCAGATCAGACCAAATCAGAACCAGACTCACCCGTTGATACCCCGACATGTCGCTATTGAGCTCGGATCGTTGATCGTTCGGTCGGTTCGAGAAGCACAACACCGCGTGCTGGCACCGCTGGGAATGGTCTCCCTTCTAGTGTTGTTGCGACGAGGGGCGAGCGAAGACGCCGACAGAGATGCAGGCAGGTCCTTGGCGGGTTTCAAGGAGATGAGTGAGATGACGGAAACGAGGGAGAGGAGGCAAATCGAAGGAAACGTCGGGCTATCCAGAGAACGGCGTCGACCAATAAATAAAAGGAAACAGAGGTAGAGACAAGCCACGGAGAAACAAAAGGAACGACACTCGCGCTGGTGATGGATGTGGTCGACGATTGGTGATAGGCAAGGAATTGGCTCGGAATACAACAGGCAGATACGAGGGCGAGACCTGAAGCACGGAGTACGTACTCTCGGACAGTGCGCTGTGGCCTGTGGACCTGCTGACGAATGCGACTTCCTCGTTCCCCCGTTTTCCTTCCGACGCCGCTATTATGTCATCCACAGTGGCGGCCAATCACGCGCCGCCATTTCTGCCACTATGCGCCGCACTATGTGCGGCGCTTTATCGCTATCGCGACGCATTTTTCGGTTTTTGTGCCTCACGACCCGACGAGCGACGACACGCCGAGCCACAGCCACCATGTCGGGCAGCATCAAAAGCGTATGTGCCTGCCCCGAGTATGCCCGTCCTCTGCCGTCCGTGCAGCGCTGACCAGCCAGCCCCTCCAGAAACTCTACAAGGCCGCCTTTGCCCGCTGGCCCAAAGATCAGCTGCGCCCCGATCTCCAGCTGCAAGATGTGCTGAACCGCCGTCTGGCCGACCGCCTCGCCGGCACCCAGGCCGTGGCGCCGCGCTTCGTCGGCGGCGACAAGGCCACCCCGGCCCCGGGCCCTGCACCAGAGGCCCGGCCGCTCGCAGCCGTCGAGCTCGACCAGCTGCGCCAAGTCAATGCGCTGTTTTCGCTGCTGGACGACCGGTACAAGAATGCGGTGTGTGTTGGCTGCTGGCTGTTGTTTCGTTGTTTCGTCTTCTTCCCGTTCTCTGCTCTGTGGCCTCCTGCTGACTCCCCAGAACCGCATCACCGGGCGCCTCATGGCCCCCCAGAGCCGCCCGACGTACTACGACGAGCTCATCACCGAGCTGGAGGAGGCGCCCAAGCGCAGCATTTTCGGCCGCATTGCCAAGCGCCTCACCGGCATGTTCCGCGTGTCATAGACGGGATAGCAGACGGGCGCATACGACGCAGGGTGGGATAGACCACGGCCGATAGACGGAACACACGGGCAGGGCATGACGGCGTTGGGTGTATTTCTCTTTCTACAGGCGGACATCTCCTTGATGAATGATAGCATAATATCCGGGCTGAACCCCGACTCCATCTGCTCTTCGACCGTGATCGCATTTGCTTTTTCCTTTGATGCCGTTCCTATCCCTCCTTTCCCGGTCCTGTCCAGTCCGTCGCCGTCCCTTTCCAAGATGTCCGTTCCCTATGTTCTCATCGCTCCGTTCGCTCCGGCTCCTGGTATGTCTTCTCTGGCACACCTCCTAGATATACCTCCCCTCCGGGTCCGCCTTGTCCATCAGCTCTATCGCCTTCTCGTACATCGTAAACACGATGCCACCGCTCATGACCAGCCGCGCCAGCCGCGGCAGCGCCCCGCTCCAGAACGTCAGCACGCCCTCTTTGCGGAAGATGACGCTAGCGCAGCGCAGGCTGTTGCCGTAGACCTGGCGCGCGTCGATGCTCTGCATGCGCGTCTTGACCGTGTCCAGCGGCTGCGTCACCAGCACCGTGATCAGCCCGGCCACGCCGCCAATCGCAAACGTGCTCACCGTGCCCAGCTTCTCCCCCGGCGCAATGTTGCCCTCCGCCAGCTGCTTCAGAAAGTTGTACGACGAAAACCGCACCGCCGAGTTCGCCGCCTGCCGCGCCGTCGTCGGCACAAAGCCCTGGAAGAACCCGCGCAGCCCGCGCTCCCGCGCAATGATCGGCACCGCGTGCAGGAACCCGCGCATCCGCGGCTTGCCCGACTTGCGGTCGTCGATCAGCGTCGTCTTGATGCTCTCCGTCGGCGTCACCGCCAGCAGCGACTCCGTCACGCCCGCGCCAAAGCCCGCCAGCACCGTCCGCGGGCCCGTCAGCTTGCCGTTCTCGTCCACCAGCAGCCGCTTGTACTGGTCAAACGACAGGAATCCTGCAGGGGGTAGGGGTGGGGGGGTCAGCGTCTCTCCCTCTGTCGCCGCATGCCCGTGTGCCACTCACGGATCCCCGCCTTGGCCGAGTTGCCAATGATCAGCGTCGTGCAGCCCGCATACCACTGGCGCCCGAACGGCGGCCAGGGCTCCTTCTTGCCGTCTGGCAGCCGAGTGTTGAGTTGTGTGCGCGTCTTGGCAACTGTGATGCGAGTTAATAAGGGGGGGACGAGGGAGGGGTCGGGCGGTGGTCGAGGCGCTTCAGGAAAACGCAGCACGCTTACACTCTGCGGGATAGGTAATGGCTGCACAGCGTTAGCCACAGTCCTCCACAGCACGCGTCACAGTACGTCGCAACAGCCAGCGCTCACCAATCTCAACAGCTCCGCCAACGGCACCCGCCAAAATCGACCGCATCGCACTCGGCGTCTTCTTCTTCGGCGCGTCGCCAGGCGCTGCTGCCGCCGCCGCCGCTGCCGTCGAGGCCATTCTGATCGCGCGTTTGTCTCACAAGGGCACGCTGCTGCGTCGGAGGTAGTCGTGTCGAGGCACCCGTGATTGGTTGCGGTGTCGGAGCGTGTGCGTTCGTGACTGAGCTTTTTCCCGTTCTTTTTCGTATTTATTTTTGCGATTCTTTTTATTGCCCCGGTAGAACGGCAATGGAGCATGTTAGCGCTATCGATTAGTGCTGTTTCCGCCGCTTAGTTACCACAGCTCTGGATGAGGTCACCGAGGAAAGAGCAATTCTACGATCGTTCTTTACGGCAGGAGCATGACTACGAAGGGCATTGTTATGGAACAGCTATTTACCACTATCGGAATGCTGCCTCTCGCTTTGGCTTACTAATCGTGTGAACTGGGCATTCCTCTTGAACTCTGTGTCAACGGTCGAGCTGCGTCATGGCGGAACTCGAGACTTGGGATCGCAACACTTGAGGCTCTGGTGCTCGTCCAGACATTTCATCGAGGATAAATAAGAGAAGAGAAAATACCTAGGTTTCGTGGAATAGATTTGGTAATCGAGTCTTGTTTCGGGAAATTGTCCGGAAACACAAGGAAAAAGAAGTTTGTTACTACTTCAGAATAAGAAATAAAGAATCAATTGGATACGCAAAAATAGAAGTCAAATCAACAAACTATTTACCAGAAACGAGTTCGAAAAAACTAGGAGAAAACAAACATCACATGCCATAAACCCTACCACCAACTCACCACCCATATTCGCAACTGATCCTTATCATCACGGCCGCCGCCGTTGCACCCACCAACTATGCTTATCTCCCCGCACCATCCTGAGGATCTATCCCAGGCAGCCACCCTCGCTTCTCGCCCTGTGCTCTGTAGCCTCTGAAGGTATAGCACACCGTCCGTAGGATCTTGGCAAAACTAGCTGCAGCGCATAGCTTTGAGGCCGGTACGCATGCAGTCTTCCGGTCAGCTAGACTTACACGATAGGAACCACCGGAAGGGTGAAAGGATCCGACGAAGCTATCCATCCGGTGTTGCTGGCCGCACATCGCCCGTAATTACGGTTATCCGCTTCTGCCACCCCTCTGCTTTGTCATGGTCTCGTATATAACATTTCTTGATCTGAGCTACCCGTTCGGGGCTTCCAAACTCTGCTCACATCTCATCCCGCCTTTTGACGCATTGCCCAGTATGAGACACATGCTGAGATTTACCGTGGCAGCACTGGCAGCTGCGGCTGGCGCGGGAGCATCCCCACTGGCTCGACGATCGGCCGTCGTGAAGAAGACATCCACCTCCTCGGGCGATGTTTCCTTTCTTTTGGGCAATCACACGTATTTGGCCAACACACAATATCCAAAAGCCATTGTCGCGACAGGAGGGCACGCCGCAGCCAAGGTCAGCATCACCCCCTTCACAGTGATTTCTGTCAATGAGAGCACTGTCACTGGCCCCATCTTGAGCAGCATTGTTGCCAGCTATGACGCCGGCGACGATGTTTTTACCACGGACTTCCTCGCCGGCATATTTATTGCCTTCAACGGCACAGGAACAGCTACCTTGGACACGTCTGCCATGGAATATTTGGCATCTATCAAGCCGTCCTATTTACTGTTGGATGAAGTCTATGCGTGCTCGGTGACATCAGCATCTAAACTCGCTGTCACTTTGGTCCCGTCATCGGTCGCAAGTGGACTACCTGCTGGGCCCTATGCAGCCGAAGTGACAGAGTCTTCAGTAACCCTGAACATGGTGTATCGGCTGTATGAGGACTCCTACCGCGACTTTCTCTACGGAACATACGAGACCAACGACGGAAATGGCTCGTTCTCCTCAGTCGATCTCTTCTACACCCACAACTGGTGGCCGTTGATTCCGGTTCCGTCAAGAATCTATGCCTGGTCTGACCCCCGTCCTCTTGCCGGCGCTCGTGTGGCGATCAAGGATCTCTTCAACATGAAAGGACTGGTAACGTCGGGCGGCAGCCAGGCATATGCGCTGGTGAGCGAGCCAGCAGAGGCGACCTGCCCCAGCATCCAGCGTATTGTTGATTTGGGCGGAGTGCTGGTCGGCAAGTACAAGCTGGCTCAATTTGCAAGTGGTGCCAATCCGTGGGACTGGCAGGACGAGCACTACCCCTGGAATCCACGGGGCGATGGCTATTTGACGTGCTCAGCGTCGTCTTCCGGAGGAGGCTGTTCGGTGGCGGCGTACCCATGGCTGGATTTTGCCATTGGATCAGATACGGGCTCCTCGATGAGGCGGCCAGGAGCTGTTTCGGGCATCTATGCCAACCGTCCAAGCCAAGGCATGATTACGTTGGAGGGTGTACTTCCTCTGAGCAATGCGAGCGACACGGCCGGCGTGTTTTCCCGTGACGTGCATGCTTGGGCTCATTTTGCCCGCCATTGGTATGCGCCAGAATTGCACCAGTCTCCAGACGTGACCGGACTGCTGCCGGCCCTCGACACTCCCGACACGAAAGCCTTTCCCAAGCGCGTTCTGTATTTGACGGACTACCTGCCTCTGGCTAACCCGGCTGCTGAGGAGGTGCTGCAGACATTCTTGGGCAAGATGGCCGCTGCTTTCAACATGACTCTCGAGGAGACATCATTCGCGTCGCTGGTCAACACCTCCTCGCCCAATATTACAACCCTGTCCAACGTGCTGAGTGTAGAGGCCGGCGTGTCACAGTACTTTTCTGTTGGAAAACCCCTGGTGGAGGCGTGGGCTGCTCGCTTTGATGGGCGGTACCCGCCACTCGACTCTGGTCATCGCAACTGGGCCAATGCTTCTGTGACGAAGCACTACACACAGGAAGCCTACGATGCGAATCTCAAGCTCAAGGGAGAAGGCGTGGCCTGGTTTGAAGACAATGTGCTGTTTTCCACCCCCGAGTCTTGCTCAGAAAGCATCATGGTCTGGGATATTGGCACCGGGGGTCTGCCAAGTTTCCGGGAGGAGGACCTGATCACAGGAAACCCAGCAGCCGCTTTCCTGGCAGCCATTCCAGCGCGCGCCATTGTCAGCGGAGCCAGCATCTGCCCCATTTTCGGGTGCGTCGACATGACACTGCCCATTGGCCAGGTGGCGTATCAGTCCAACATCACCTTCCACGAGGAGCTGATGCCGGTGACGATCAACATTATTGCCAAGCGCGGCTGTGACTTTATGCTATGGAACATGTGGGAGCAGCTGGCGGACCAGGGGATTCTCCAGACCGTCAAGACGGGGAGGACAGCATTCTAGCGGGACAGGTATGAGGAATCATGAATGATGAACGTATTCAATAGTAATGGACCTTCAGAGTCATTTTTGCTCGGATAACAAGATATCTTCTATCCAAGACCGAATCTTTTCTGCGGCAATATCGCTGTGTTCTTGAAGAGTTAGTGGAGCTAGAACACAATGGAATGCATAAAGCCTACCAATGCACCAAGCGTGGGGGATATCCCCTGTGTCGACAGCAGCCAGATCTTTGCCTGAGGCTGAGCTGCCATGCGCTCGAATGAGCTCATCGCGGGCACTGTCCAGCACCCAAATGTCCTGGCTGAATTAGCTATGCAGTACTATTGTTTCCGCAATGCCTTACTCACATGGTTTCCAAAGTACATGTACACTGGTCGAGATCCTGGCTGTGATCCCTGCCAAACATCTGGCGCCCATTTGTCTTGGACGATGGTGCGCATCTCATCGCCACCCAGCCATCTGAACTATTAGCGACGAAGGCGTCTGGATTGAATGGCTGTACTCACAGTGCTTGTCGGATGCCGTGCTTGCTCTTCAGAAAATCGACGACGGTGCTCGATGCATCGGAAGGAAATTGAGTGGCCAATCTCACAAACGGATGCAACAAGGCAGAGGGAATCACGAAGAAGAGAATTCGAGCCAAGAAGCCGATAATGGCGGCAAAGTATCTCAGCTTGAGGATGGGCTATAGATTGTTAGTCATGCTCAGTATCCGCATCATGAGCACTTACCGCAAACAAAACGCCATTGCGTGACTTGGCAATATGTGTAAGCGTTGGAAACACGAGAATACTGCCAGCAATGTCTATCGCGCTTTCGCTGGTGTCGGCATTGTGTCGCTGTAGAAGCTCCATGGCAATGTAGGCCCCGACAGAATGGCCGACGAGAATAACCTTGGGCCTTGCTTTGGCCCCCGACAAGTGGGCACATGCCAGGGTGCAGAGGTCGGCTTCGGCAGCCTCAATCGTCTCAGCCAGCCCAGCTGGACCGTGAGAGTTGCTCAGCTTTTCTGCCAACGGTCCAGTCTCGAACCCTTTGAGCGACTTCCCGCATATCCGCAGGGACACGTTGCCGCGAACCGCTGTCTTTTCCAGCAGCGTCGCGAGAGCCGATGCAAATGGCGCGTAGAACGAGATGAGGCCTGGATTGCCAGGCACAATGTAGATGACGTAGTGAGCGACGGCGCTCTCGAGGCGGCTCGTCGGCGACACATCGCGGATCAAGATATGGCTCATTTCTGCAGCGTCTTGGCGATTTGGATATTGATGCATCGTGCAGAACCACTACCGACGCAAGCAGGACGAAGACGAAAAGACGACACACAAAAGATGTGGATGAGAAGAGTGAACGCACTGGCTGAAATCAGGGAAGAAATGGAACGATTCGTTCGGCTGTGGCGCTGAGTCGGAGTTCGTGGCGCTGTGTCCTGTAATTTTAGCAGCTGTGCGGCCACTACAGGCGTCGTAATCACGATTGGCCAGTCAACTAGGGGTTCTTTGAGGCGGCGTACATTCAGGACCAACAGCCTAAGCAAAACAACAAATGCCAAAACTACCTGTTAAAGAAACCCTCTGGAGCAATGCGTAAAATAAAACCTGGTGCACACTTTAGGCGCCTGGTCGTCAAATGGCAAAGTGTGGACTTTGGTCTCCAGTTTGCAGTCTGTTGTTTTTGCAGTGATTTTGACGTAGAATAGTACAAGTCGATTCCTCACACAGGAGATGAAATATAAAGCCCATAAGTATAACGAGTTTGTATGTCTGGAAACTGATTCAATATGTAAACTTAATGGCCTGGTTATCAAATTCACTCCAATAATCCGTCGTGGCAACAGTCATCATCGTGCTAGCGCCCATGGTTAATGGGATGGGAAATCCACTGTTGCTCGGCATGTAGACGGCGTTGTGGTGTTGAGTTTCGTCGCCGTTAAGTCTTCTCCGCGTCACTAGAGTGCCATTGTCTGCAGCCTCGACCTCTTCCACCTTCATGATGCCCGAGAAGACCAACATAGAATTCGTGCTCCGAAACATCGCCTCATAGCCGTTAGCAGATATGTGTTGTCCTTCAATCGAATTGCCATTCCTGCCGCGTTCCTGGAAGACCTTTTACAAAAGCCCTCTAGACCGTGACCTGTAAGCTTCATGACGAGCAAAGGTCGTAGTGCTCTAATTGCACAAAGTGGAAGAGAGAGTGTAATTTGGGACACAGAGCAGCCATGGCCAGGATCAGGTGGACTAGGGCAGTTGAAGAGACGGATAGCTAAAGCAAGCTGCATTTCTGGTTTGAAGAGAGAATATGTATTATGCCATAATGGAATGGCAATGGCCTTGAAACAAGTAGACACATCTTTGACAGTGACAATGCAATTACTAGCTGATTACAGCTTGGCCACAGCCTTGTCGCCAAGAGCTAGCTTGACCACCTCATGAGCGACACCCCAGGAAAGCGCATAACCGCTGCCGGCAGCACCATAGGCATGGATGATGCGTTTCCCCGGTAATATAGCGTAAGGCTCCGACTCAATACGAAGGCCACCTTCACGAGCTGGCCGCCGACCAACGATATCGCGAATCACCTCGTACTTGCCATCCTTGTTGAGAATCGGGGGATACATCTTGGCGGCACTCTCGAGGAGCCTGTTCCGAATCTCAAGGGTTGGGGTGTCCATCCAGTCGTGCGGCTGTTTGGTGCCGCCGACAATAGTGCCCCCTTCGAGTGGACGGGGAATGAGAAAAGTCCAAGAGCCATCTGCATTCTGCTGGGTGATGGTTCTGTCACAGGAATTTGCCACGAGGCAGGTTTGGCCTACGAAGTTAGACACATACACAAGTAGAACGCAGCTGAAACAACTCACCTCGAATGGGGTAGTACTTGGGGTCGCCAAACCCTGTTCCTGAGCAGTTGATGACAGTGTCCACATCTGCCGCAAGCGAGAATGCTTCCTCTGGGCGTTGCAGACGTTTCTGGAGAACTTTGCCCCCGCGAAGAAGGAACCGACGCAGCAAAAAGCCGCTGTAGACCGGCGGATTGAGACACCATGAGAGGTAGACGGTGCCGAACTTGATATTGCTGGGAAGCTCGCTATTATCGAGGACCCGGAAGCCCTCCTGGGTGCCATAGCCTCCTTTAAGCTTGGCGTAGGCCTCTGGGGGATCCTCGAAGTATTCGTAGCCGTTCATAAACTCGATGCCAGCTTCGGGGTGGCTCGCAGCAGTCTTTTTTATCTCTTCGAACGAGACTTGGCACATGCGATCGAACTGGGCATCTTCCTCTGTCAGAACCGGCGAGGCACGGTGGTGCGCTCCGGCCCAAGAAGACGCGTAATTGCAGGTGGTTTGGTGGTTGCCGCCGTGAGGGAACTCTTCGGCCACGATCAGAACATCGCTCGAAGGAAACGTTTCCTGAATGCGAATGGCGGAGGCAATGCCCAAGATTCCGGCCCTGCTCAGTTAGATCGAATCCTTGGTGACAGACAAGGCATCTGAATCTGAACCCACCCAACGACGACAACCGTCTTATTTGATGCAGGTTTTGTCAGATGCGCCATCGTAGTTGTTGGTTTTACTTCTACGGATTACTGCGCGAATTTGTCGTTTTGCTGCGAATGTCCTACGATTTATTTGTTCTACCTCCTACTTCGGATCTGCCATTGACGGTTGGATAGCGCATCAGACACTCCGCCCTCGCAGAACTGTCGGAACCACCTGCCAGTTATCTGGGGATCTATTTTAGAGCCGGTACCCCACAGATATCGGAACGGCGAATGGGTGGCGGCATTGGGCGAACCGTGTCGGTACGGATATCCGACATTTAGCGTAGATAGGACACGGAGCAGATCCACGTACACTATTACCATCTGCCTGATCTGTGCAGATTACGTCTTTGGCGAATATTGTGGGCTTTGTCGTGATCACATTCTATTTTATAGTGGCGAAATACAATGACTTACGGAGTACTATTAGGTGCAGTATGGAAACAATTGCATTGATGTCTGTTTATTTACACTCATATGAAGCCATTTCCAGTGATAGGTCCGTATGGCGCACCGCGAAAAGGACCAGCCATGCCAAAATACCGATCATAGCTTAGGTCGTTTGCAAAATTCGCCGGATCTGCGCGCAATAACAGATCCGCATCTACTGGGTTCTCGCCCCCAAGACTTTCCCCAGAAATATTGGCCAACATGTGCGTCAGAGCCCACATGGAGTTGCCGTTGAGGTTGGGACCGAGATCATTGATGAGAGATTGAGTCTCAGAGTCGCCAAGCTCAAGAGCGGCACGTGGCTCATGGTTACCGTTCGCCAGGTGATCAAAGATGGAACGCTTCACTCTTTCGAATGTGTTGCGGAATTTGTGTGCGGATCGCCAGCGTTCGGTCATCACGTAGAGCACAATGCTGCAATCAGTGACAGCATTGCGAGCAATAGTGATGGGCATTGCTTGAGGAGTGTGCCACATGCAATAAATAAGGCAGAGTCCTAGACTTGATTAGAAACTGGCCATTTTAAAGCTACAAGGATATGCCTACCGGCTGTAAAAACATCTTGTGTATCGGAGGGCGTATAAGCGTAAGCAGGAGCAGCATCGTGGAGTTGCTTGAAAGATTCGCAGGTGCTTGCACAAGCTACAGCACAGTGCTTGAGATAGCGCTCGTCGATCACGGGGACAGTCAGCTGAGGAAACAGCAGTAGTCGCACACAGCAGCTATACTGAATGGCCTGTCTTGTTAGAAGCGTCGGGGACAAAGCATGAGTAGAGCTACATACACGGATGATGCAATGTTGCTGCGGTGTCCATAAATTCCCCTGTGAACCTTGTGATGATTGGCAATCGCTAGGCATGGCATCTTTCCACTGGGAGAGCCTGTGTAGGAAGCTATCGATGATGCCATAGGAGTCGTTGGTACACACATCGACGCGGTATATTTTGTGCTGGATGGATGACTCGATCCTCTTCAAACGAATAGTGTGGATGAACGAGGTGAGCGAAGTCGGGGGATTTGACGGAGTGCCAGAATGTAGTCTCACAGCTCGGCTGAATTCATCGAGAGAGACACTATCTTCGTCAACGTCGAGGGGTAACTGTTTGTTAGCGTTGCCAACTTATATAGAGGTAGTAAACATACAGGCATGTCAATATCGTGGTCGGAGATGGATGGAGGTCGGCCAGCCACAATCGTGATATTCCGATCAATAATATAGCAGGACCAGAAAAGCCGCTTGTCGAATTCGGCAGCAAGTCCAAATTGCGTGGCTGGAGGTTTGCGGTGTAGCCCTAGAGAAACGCACAGTTTGACGGCTAGTCCAATCATAATCCTAAAGGTCAGTATCACGGCTGATGAAGGGCCATTCAACCTTCTTACCATGGGCCAGGCCTGCGAGGAGCCCTTTGACAAAAAATAGATGCAAGGGCGAGATAGATAATGGACCGCCGGTCAATATAGCCCAGAATTTCGTCTCGAGCCTCCATGGCGATATTGTAGTGTTCATCGTAGTTGTATCGCTTCCCAGTTCCGGCCTGTTTGTCAGTGCTTGTAGACCAACGTAGTGCAATAAATGCGTACCAACTCCAAGACACGACCACCAATGGCGTAAATCAGATGCAGCAGAGCCACTTCAAAAGGGTCATCTACGTCTGTCCGCCGAGCATGGATGCTCCGCAGCTTCTTTGAGCTCATAAACGGATACTGCGCCGAGATGTACTGCATGTAAGTGTCGAAAAAGAGCGAGCAGTCTGGGTTGGAAAAATCCGAGACGCAATATTCCGACTTATTGGAAACGGACGATGGACCACTCCCAATGTGTGCTCCCTCAGCTGTTAGTCCATCCGAACCGAGACTCGAAAAAGCTCGGAGATCGAACTGCAGTGCAGACCCGACAAGGCGACCGAGAGTGAGGTACGATGAGGCCCCGACATAGTAGCCCCCTGCAATCGTCGAAGAGTCGCGAATCACATTCGAGAGCGGATCACGCATTTCTTCTTCGCCTTGAAGCCGCTCCCAGTGATCATTCGCCACCTCCATGCGACCGCCATATGAAAGACCACATTCGAGCTCGGCCACGCGCTCTTCCAGACGCTGCACGTGCAGCCTCGCCTTTTCGCCCCGAGATACGGTGGGAAGCACATAGTGGCACTCGATGCCTTTCCGGAGGCAGGAAGCACACGTCGGCTGCGATCCGTTGCACTGGAGCTGTGTGAGAAGAATGCGCCAAGATGTTCCTGGGTGGCCTGCCCACCTTTTGCTTGCGAGACTTGCATCTCTGGCACGCCATGGCCACCCGAGGACGTTTCCTCAATGGTGCCTGGGGGCTCTCCATCGGAGACTGTGAAACGCGAGCAGCCGCGTCGGTGGAATCGGAATCAGCCATCCTGACGAGGAAATTCTGGGGTGTTTCCTCATGGCAGCGACAGCATTCTGGGCAGACAGGGAGTCTCCGATAAAGAAGCCAGACTGGATGTCGAGACCCCTCTCGGGGTATCTGTCATCCGCGTGATGATAATGCTCGTCGTTATCGCCCAATAATTCGGACCTGTTCCAATCGAGACAAGTCAGCCTAGACACTCTAGTGTAGATCTGGTTGGGGCTATCGACGTCGACCATGTACCATCGGCACAGGGTTTCCGATAAGAACATCGCGTAGAGCGCGTCGGAAAGTCAATTGCCGTCGACGTTGCTTCACTGGATCCGGGGTTCCTGATGGCACCAGGTAGTGTAAAGCTTGATCGCATCATCGTGCTGCCAAGACGGAAGCTAGAAATGGAGCTCAAGAATCCAGCATATATAGCATGTGCCGAGCCACTGTGTAGATTGCCAGTCTTAGCTGTAAGAATGCACGTTCGGTACCGTAGCCATGGCTCCTATCAAGCAGATCCAGCTCAACTTTCTCGAGACTGCCTCCACGGGTGGCAATGCCTTTATTGGGCAGTGGAAGTAGGACATCTCCCACAAAGCACGTCGATATTTTAGGCTGACAGCCAGAAATGGCCCCGAGGATTGGTGCCGCCACAAAGACAAACTCGAATACTACATCTGGCTAGCCAAGACTGCCGAGCGTGGCAAGATCACGTCCATCTTCTTTGCCGACTCGTATGGCGTCAACGATATTTACGGCGGCGGAACAGATGCCACGTACAGAGGCGGCTGCCAGGTGGCGCAATTTGACCCGCTGGTGTTGATCTCGGCCATGGCAGCTGTCACCGAGTCTGTTGGTTTTGCTGTGAGTGCCAACGCCTGCTATCTCAACCCGTACATCATGGCTCGGACCTTTTCGACACTCGACCATCTGACCAAGGGTCGTATTGGCTGGAATATTGTGACTGGCTACACGAATGCCTCGGCCCGAGCGATGGGCTTCGACCATATTATGCCCCACGACGAGCGCTATGCTAAAGCGGAGGAGTTCACGGACTTGACGTATCGGTAAGCTTGCTAGCGAAGCACGATGAGATAGACGTCTACTAATACCGAATTCTTAGCCTCTGGGAGGGGAGTTGGGACGACGATGCTCCCACCTTTGATCCCGAGACAGACACGGCTTATGATCCGAAGAAAATCGACCGCATCGAATTCGAGGGCAAATACCACCGCCTTTCGGCCACTCAACAGACTCATCCGTCGCCGCAACGCGTTCCCGTGATCTTCCAGGCTGGCTCATCCAAGGCAGGCATTGCCCTAGCCGGTGCTCATGCCGAAGGCCTCTACTGTGGCAGCATCAATCCAGCATATGTGGCTACTTATGTGAAGAACATCCGCGCATCAGCCGAGGCTGCGGGACGTCCCCCCTACGATGTGAAAGCCTTTGCTGGCATCTCCACCTTCATCGCCCCGACGCTCGAGGAAGCCCAGGCTAAGTACGACAGTGCGCTGAAAAATGCGCTGCCTATTGCTGGACTGGCCAAGTTTGGGGGCTACACGAACATCGACATGAGCAAGTATCCCCTTGATGAGCCTTTTGAGTTCAAGGGTGGCTATGCAGACAACGCCATCCACGGCATCATCTCCAATTTCCAGGCTGGTGATGGCACCACGGAGGTCTGGACGCCGCGAAAACTGGGCACGAAGATCGCCATGGGTGGCCTGTATCCCATTTTTATTGGCACGGCCGAAATGGTGGCCGACATGATGCAGAAATACGTCGAGGAGACCGACATTGATGGTTTCAACATGTACTGTAAGTTTTGGCCCTCCCCCTTTTCTGGTGCTTTGCTAACATGGGAAGACTGCACAAATCCTGGCAGCTACGACGACGTAGTCGATGTACTGGTACCTGTGCTCCAGGAACGCGGCATGATGTGGAAAGAATACCCTGTTCCGGGAGGAACGCTACGCGAAAACATGCACATTCGACCCGGCGAGAAGCGTGTGCCTGAAGACCATCCAGCAGCTAAATATAGAAGAGAACGTTTGGAGCGGCGGAAGAGGGCGGTGGAAAATGAGGAGGCTGAAATCCCAAAGGAGACGGAAGAGGAAAATGGTACGCTGGAAGAAAAGGAAACCGGGAAAGCGACGGGTCCCAAAGAGAATGGCACTGTGGTAGGCGATGCTGAGAAGAACCCGAAATAGATGTAGAAACGAACGTTTTGGTGAACAGCGGTAGGCGGATCGCTCCACCTTAATACATTTACATTGAAGTAAATTTCACAGCAATTTTAGTATCTTTCGTGGCTCACTGCATCTAGTAAAGACGACAGCGTCAACCCACTTTCTGTTGACCCAAGTAAGCCATACGTATAACACTCCACTCCAGCACCAATCGAATTCATTTAACAAATGCAAGACTTCCGGTATTTCTCTATCCAATGTATCTAATATCCATGCCCGTCTATGAAACAGAAACAATTAGCTTCTTTCCACCCATATCTCCCTTTTTCAATCTCTCTAGGCCTTGCGGCACCGCCTCAAAGCCGCCCTTTAGAACTTCAAGACACGGCATTTTTATGCGCCCCTCTTCCAATAGCTTATTTAGCTCAACTGCATACTTCCGTGAAGCCGCGTCCAGGACAAATGCCTTCATCTCGATGGTCTTGGCCACAACGTGCTGCGGGATTGGCGCTCCTTTCGGTAAAAACGACAGCGGTGCAATTATGGAAGGCTCCGACGTCGACAGCGCTTTTATCGCCAACAGACCCGTCTCTGGGCCGACAACATCGATGGCTCGCGTGAGGCTGTCTCCGGTAATTTTACGGACTTCCACCACAATGTCGTCCCCCGTCTTGCCGTCTCTTGGGATGACATGTTGAGCTCCTAGGTCTTTGGCCAGCTGGGCCGTCTTTTCTGAGGTGACTGCAATCACGCTGAGTCCACAGTATACCGCAATCTGTATCGCAAATTGTCCAGTGACCGTCGACCCGCCCCATACCAAAAGATGCTCCCTTTTCTCTGGGGCGCAGCGCTTCATCGGCACGTCCATCCAATGCCACAGCGTCATGGCCGCTGTCAAACCAGCAACACCGAGACATGCTGCGTTTTCAAAGTCGAGGCCCGCCGGAATCGGAAGAACGGTGTGCACGGGGACGCGAACTCGGCCCTGGAAGCAGCCGGCGTCTCGCTTCTTGTAGTATGTGCCTAGAACCGTCAGCACTGAAATGTCTGTGCAGAGATTCAGCGGGCTTTCTTACTTGTCCAAACTCGGCTTCCCGGCGCCAAATCCGTCACCCCCTTTCCCACTTGCTCGACAACACCGGACAATTCCCGCCCAGTCACCCAGGGAAATTCAGGCAAGCACATGCCCATATCCACCGACTTCCAGTCAATGGGGTTGAGGCCAACGGCCTGGGTCGATATCAGCACCTCGTCATCTCCACAAGCTGGCGTCGGCAGCTGGACCACTTCGTATCTCGATCCAGACGTCACGATGAGGGCATCGTGATAAGGCGAAATAGCGGGCAAAATACTGCTGTCGCGTATCGTCGTATTTGACGACAGCACTTTGATGGTCGTGGACCGCGACTTTTCCTTCGATTCGGCCGTCTGAAGCGACAGCGATCCCGTATCCTCAATCACTGTGTCTTTGCTGATTCTGCGGCGCTTCGATTCCTTGCCAAGACAGGAGCTAAAGATGCTGCTTAGGCCCATGGCGATTATCGATCTCGATACCAGGTTGCAGGGAAGTTTGGCATTTGCAGAGGCAAGAAAGGTTAAATATCACGATGCGGCCATTTTTACACGCAATTATACTCGAAAATCGCTTTGGGGCGCAGATGACAAACTTCCGGAACTTTTCCGACTCCAAGAACGATATGGCGATATCACCAAAAGCTAGGGCCAACTCTGGCTCAGTGACAGCCACGGCGACTATCCGCTATTTTCGGCCGTCGGGAGTCCAGCAGCCGATAATGGCTAGTCTTCTATTTCGTAATTGGCTAACGGGCATCCATATCTCGAGATAGTCCCGTGACCGCAGTCCTGACTCTCGATACCCGTCGTTCCAGTTTGTCGGTTTGCCACGATCCGACTCTCCCAGGTCTTGCCATGGGTTGCAGCATACTCCATTTTAGCTTGTTGTTTGCAGGGGCGTCGAGATCTATCGCAAACACCGACAGCCAATCCGGTATTGTGCCGGCTTTATTGGGAATCGCGGTTATCCATTTCTGGTAAGCAGCTAACTTGGATAGCAGACCCACGCAGATAAGTTGCTTGATGCTGATTGTCTCCCCTCGATCCCCCGCTCGCCTACTCCTTGCTTCGCATTGCATTGTGCCTGGGGGCCTGCGACATTGCAGATAAGGCCATACCTTTTAACGGGCGGTTGGAATACTAACGGAATGGGAACTACCGACAGATGCAAGACTAGATAGCCCTTTCTTTCAATGGTTGCCTTAAGGTGGTACTGGTGTGCGTAGGCTTTATTGGAAGCTGTGATAGAAGGCTTGCTCAGAACTGTTTCCATGATAACGATATGCTAGACATCTGCTGCATGTTACCGTAAGGGAGGCATCACCAAAAATATTCGAATCTATATAACGTGCTTCTAGTCCAGCAGGTATCCTATTGGGGTGAATTGTAGGACGCAATCCAACTATTTTGGGCCTTTTGAAGCTCTGACATCCGTCTTCCAATTTTCTGCACGGTGTAACTCATTAACTATCAACATGTCCAAGCAGGGTGGAGACCTAGAGAAGCATGCGGCCACGTCCGTGATGAGCTCCGCAGACGACACTGCTGTCATCGATGTCACGCTTGTTACGGATGACAAGAAGAAGCTCGACATCTCTGGAGAGTTTCTGGCACGTCACGAAGCCGCGTTCCGCTCGTATACGACAAAGGAAGAGTCAAAAGTCCGCTGGAAAATCGACTTCTGGTTGATTCCCATGTGCTTCCTCACGCAAACACTGCTTGCTGTCGATGTAGGCTCACCGTTACCAAAATCATGGGGCATAGCCAAACTAATGCTGTGTAGAAAGTCATTGTGTCTACCGCGGCCCTTTATGGCATGACGAAAGACACTCATCTCGTTAGCCAACAGTACAGCTGGGGTACGTCCTGAATCGATGCACGAGTTTTTCGTTGTCTCTGACAGATTAGTTGGTTCCATTTTCTTCTTCGGATATCTGATTGCGGAATTCCCATCCAATGCCATCATCCAGCGCTTCCCCGTTGGCAAGGTGGTCGCTATTTCGACCATTGGCTGGGGATCGACCACCGCTCTAATGGGTGCTTGCAACAATGCCGCTAGTCTCATGGCTGTTCGCTTTATCATGGGCATCCTGGAGGCACCTATTGTCCCAGCTCTTGCCATTGTGACCGTCATGTGGTACACGAAGAGAGAGCAGCCAGTTCGTGTTGCATTGTGGTACTCGGGATTCTCCTCAGTATGTCTTCCAAAGACCTTCCGTCTGGTTTTTTGTGCCACTTCTAACGGACAACAGGTTTTTAGTGGTCTTATCGGCTACGCCATAGGCCATACCCACACAAAGGTCGCTGCTTGGAGACTCCTGTTTATTGTGCTGGGTGGCTTCACCGTCCTATGGGGTGTCTTCCTGCTCTTTTTCTTCCCGGACAATCCGATCACAGCCCACTTCCTCGACACCAAGGGAAAATACATCGCAATGCATCGTGTCATGGCTAACAAGACTGGCATTGAAAATAAGGTGAGCTTTCCTGCTGTGTTTGCCTCCAAAGCCATTCTAATGGTCATAGACTATCAAATGGTACCAAGTGCGAGAGGCTTTCACAGACCTTAGAACTATTCCTTTGGCCACCTACGCCATCTGTGCCAATTTTTCGAATGGTGGCCTCGGGGTTTTCTCAGCCCAGATCGTGTCAAGCTTTGGCTTCACCAAGCTCCAGACAGTGCTTGTCGGTATCCCCACAGGACTCTTCATGACAGTCACGGCGCTGTGTGTTGCAACTGCAAATCTGTGGCTCAAGAATATGCGCGTTACTATCGGGGCCATCTCAGCACTTGTTCCTTTGGCTGGAACCATACTCGTACAGAGTGAGTCGATAGACTCTCAATCCCACCTGCTTTCAAATTACTCACCATCTTTAAAGGGCTTCCCACCGAACATAAAACTGGTCGTCTGATTTCTTACTACTTGATTTTCTTCTACTGGGCTGCGTATCCGACAGGTGGGCCAATCAAAGCTGAAGTTCAATTATAAACAATAGTCTAACCACCAAATAGTCGTTTCGCTTTCCATGGCCAACACATCCGGCCACTCGAAGAAGGTGACCATGAATGCCATCATGTTCCTATCTTATTGTTTGGGGAATATCATTGCGCCCCAGTTCTTCATCTCTAGCGAGGCTCCTGGCTACAAAACAGGATACAATGCCATTATTTCCGGATCCACGATTGCTATCGTCTCTCTGATTGCCTATGGGATCATTGTTCGTCGTGATATCCGCAAGAAAGCACGCACCGTGGGAGAGGTGACCCCCGAGGTTGCGCACGCTGAAGAGCAGCTTGACTTGACGGATAGGGAAAAGAAGAGTTTTGTGTACATTTATTAATAGTCTCGGGTGTGATCGAACCCTACCCAATATCTACTCTCAATCAGCAGGGCGTTAGATTAAAAAGCCATCTGCTCTTACCGACGACAAAGTATACTGGAAAAGACGAGGTGGACCTGATGGCTTATGTCCCCGTGGTATACTACGTTCAAACAGTCTAGCGGAACCTTAACTTTGGCTGCTATCTTCGCTGCCGTGCTTGTCTCTGATGTAATTAGTTAGGTTGCTTTTTCGGTTACGAGTGCAAACACAATTAGTATAAAATCATACAAATGTCGTTCGCTTAAAGTGGGGACAGTTGAATGATTTTTGCTTGTTCCGCGTAAATTTCATTTCGTAAGTCGTACATGGAAATGGTCATCCCTCAACGCCTATAAAATTGCCGTGTTTCGGAATGTCATTCGCTTCTACCTTACTAATATACTTGCACGCTCATTCTAGGTTGGGTTCGCACGCGCATGGTGCGCGGCTGAGTTTGGATCAAGGAGTCTGGGTGAAGAAATGACTAGTCTAGATCAATGACCGACAGGTTCCAACGTGATGCTGCTGTACTACAGTGGCGCACTTACCAGTGGATCGGCGCACGTATTAATACGAGTGTGAAGAAACTTGGCGGAGGCACCGGCGGCAAAAAAATCCGGGGGTTGCCGGTGCTTGACTGAAATGAGAAAACATCTGCATGACGTCTGCCCATGACCGAATTACGTGAAGATGGGGACAGCTCAGGCAATATAGTCCTGACGGTAGTGGGCTAGGAGGATACAGGATGATGACGGACAAAGGGTAAATGATACCTAGAGATAAGCAGAGAATAGGATGCACAAAGGGGTCACCCACCACCGGAGTTTTGTGGCCAGATTCCCTCAATTCAATCAACCGGTTCACAAATATCATGTCCAGTGGAGTTACGCTCATATATAAAACTCTGGCTATGGCCAATCTTCTGTTGTGATACTGCTGCTACAGCTCAGGATCAATGCGGTAGCCACCATCATTGCACCCATCCCGCCAGTGTTCTCATTCAGCTAAAATGTCTTTCATAACAACTGGCCCTCTTCAGAAGATGTGGGAAGACTCTCAGATTGGGAATACCTCTTCAACAAAGTGATCTTCAACAACCAGAAGTGGGTCGTAGCGTCCCAACAGCCACCAACACATCAGCCTGGCGACCTGAGGCGCGTCGATCTTGTTGTCGAAGAGATAGACAGCCACGCTAGGACCGTCTGGACTTTGCTGTTTCTGGAGGCCAAGCGAGCAAACGCATCGCCGTCCGAGATTGAAACAGTGGAATACTAGGCATTTACTGCCGCCTGCGCATACCACGCCGCGACCGGTATCCTGAACATTTGGGCGATGACCTGCATTGGCAGTAGGGCACGGCTGTGGATATTCTCTGGGAACAGCACGTATCTGATCCCATTCGTTCCGGCCGGTGAAGGCTTAGCAGACAGGAGCGAGTATCTGGAGATATCTAACCCTACGCATGGCCAGTTACTCACCAATTGCTTTGACTATATTAAGAAGCACATGAGGCCTCCTAGAGAAATGCGCCAGATGCCCCCAACACCCAGGCCGGCCCACGCAACCCTGCCAGACGGCTGGCATGACAGTGAAGTTCGTCAGTTGGATGAAGCTCATCAGCAGGACGCAGGTGTTCCCCTGACGCTAGTAGATGCTATGGAATTTGGGGAGGGTCCATCTACCTTTTACACCCCCCAGGTTGCAGAAGAGGCCGACATTCTCTTTGAGACCCCAGGTTGGGCTGCCGGTGAAGGTCCACCTACACTTGCAGAAGCGGCCGGCTATGGCTTTGCTGATGACACTCCCGGTTGGGCCACCAGTGAAGATCCATCTACCGTTGAAGAAGCGTCCGGCTACAGCAACCTCGGTCGGACCACCGGTAAAGACCTTCAGGAGCACTCCGCCGGCTAGTTGGAGGCGGAAGGCCCCGCTGGAGCAGGCTCTTTAAGAGTGCAGCATGGTGGAAGCAGCCGGAAAGAAGTGGAAGTGAAGGTAACTACAGATGACCATCCTCACGGATTCTGATGTTCTGGGACTGTGTTGCCATCAAGCTGTGTCGAAACTTCGAGTCCGCGATAGGAGGAGATAATTGAAGGATTGTACGAGGGACACGATAGCGAGAAAGAAACATGCCGGCCGAGCTGTGGCCACACTTCTGACGCAAACGGATTACACGGTCGTCAGAGAATAACTGGTCAACCTCGGCGCGACGTCAGGGTTTCGCGCATTAGATTCGCCGTTGAACGAAGGACTGTACCACTAGACCGACTGGCATATCCTCCGATGCACAGTGGCCATATTCGCGAAGAGTCACGTGCTTGGTCTGCGGTCAGCAGTCACGTGTATAAAGGCACGTGTCCCGATATACCAGACTACTCCGTTCCAGAGTTACTCGCCTGCATTTTAGGCCGTAGAAAATCACTGCGCCGTATGCTCTTGAGTGCAGAGCACTCGCCTGGTCTAGGCCTTATTGAGCCTAGCCACACAAAGTACGCATAGAATGGCGACAAACGGGACGCAAAATAGGTGAACAAACACTCGCCAAATCCTCGCTGTAAACAGTGAGAATCCGCATACGGATAATATTGAGGAGACCAGAACTAAAAGGCCGGTATAAACTCGACGGCGTAGAGCTCCTTGCCAGTTCGGGTATTGACACTTTTGTCGTCAAAACCCGAATTCCAAGACTAACTCCGTACTTTGCACACAGTTACCGAAAGAGTATAGGCCCGGGTTCCTTGGGCTGATAAACGTTGAAGACCGTACAATTCCTCGTCCATGCTCTGCCTTGGTAGGCATTAATAATGCTTGTCACGAATATAAAGTTGAAGTTTGGCAATCGCCCGTTGCTACGGCTCAGCCACCCTACACGCATTTTCTGTCCGTTTACAAAGGCCTCCGTATCTGAGGTGTGGCCAACGTTGCAGTCGGTTCATCTAGGTCGGCGCCAACTGAAACGAAAACGGGGTATCTGAGAGACGAATACGCCTCGAGGTAGCGTAGCAAAAGCCTCCTTAGGAGCAGAATAATCCCTGGCTCGTAGGCTACCCTGATCCTATACCACCCGTTGTAACGGCCTGGAACATATGGCCCCTCCCCACCGTGACAGAGAGAGTGGCTATGCTATGCCTCCTGCTCCAAAGCACGGAATAGAGACTCGCAGGTATGTATGGCCAGGTTGTACTTCATCGGAAATGACTGTAAATTGGCATTATTCATACATAACTTCTACTCACTGCGCCTTATTTTACCCCTACTGTGGCCAGGTTATTTAATCCGGGAAGCATCCACTTCATCGCAAATGGCTAATTGGGCATTACTCGCACACAGCGTCTAGCCATCGTGCCTTGTGTTGTCCCTACTGGAAATCTCACCAAATCGAAGCCACCCCAGGAGCCTTCGTTCTCAGAAATGGGAGATTTGTCGGATTTCGACTCGTCTTCGGACAGTCTGGATATTCCTTATCCCGAACGGAGCGGAACCGCTCTCCCAAAAGACCAAAACTACTTCACATTTTATTCCATCAACGCGGCAACTCCACAAGCTTCTCGAGCTCCCTCCCCAGATCCCTCGGCTCCGAATACTAGAGAAAAATCGTCCGCGCCACAGCCACCCATCAAGGTTCCTGTAAAAGACTCGGTGCCATCGGCACTTTCAAGTACATCACAGATTACTATACAACCATCGTCTCCAGTTCGAGCACAGGACGATTTCGGACTTTCAGCTTTGTCAATATCGGTAGCTAGCCGACAACGCCCCCGGCCATACAACCCCAGTTTCGAGATACCTCCTAAGCATGCCTTCTTCACACCTGCGATTCAAAGTGCTTTGCGCAACAGCGCGCGGACTGTGGGTGATATAGTTTCCATCATAGAGGATCTGGGAGCCGATGGAGACTCAGACTTGTCGCAACTTCGGACCGAGGCGAAGAACCTCCTACACTTCCAAGTGAGGCGTGATCACACAGTTGCGGTTCTCGGAAACACTGGTGAAGGTGCGCTATTCCTCCCCAGTCTTGCAGCTAGGGATATCATATTGGAATACTTGATTGCTAACTCTGACCAGGCAAAAGTAGCCTAATCAACTCTCTTCTTCATGTGCCGGATATTGCACTTTCTGTACGTGTTGAATTTCGTCGGTGTCGTAGTATGAATACGATCCCACCTTAATACTAATATACACTGGCTTGGCACAATAGAGCGACATTGGTAGTGCATGCACCTCCATCGTGACCGAATACCATCAACGCAAGCAGGGGCAGACAGCACCCTTCTCTATAGAGGTGGAGTATTTGTCGAATGCTGCAGTTAAGGATCATCTACAAGAGCTTCTCTGGAACTACAGACGGCTATATCTGCCTGATGTGAACGAAGTGGAGATCAGCAATGGAGACTACATCGAGTTCGAGAAAGAGTCGCAGCGCGCATGGTCGGCCTTGCATGCAGCTTTTGGCCACAGGCCTGAATTCACGCCGGAAATGTTGCAGGATATGTCTGAAGATGCCGATAAGGAAATTCTGGCAAAGATTGTTGGCTGGGCGTCTCAGATTGAATGGCCTCAGAGCGGGAACGATGGCTATTGGACAGCAACGGCAATGACTGGAGACGAGTGCGCAGATAAAACGAGGCCTTTCATGGAGGACCGTTTTTGGCCCTTTACGAAAATTATACGGTAAGATGAACTTTGAGATAAAACGCATTGCATGAAGGCTCTCCGCTAACCTGTCATGTACAGCGTGTATCTAGATTCGCCAGTACTTCAGTCCGGGGTCGTTCTAGCCGATCTCCCAGGACTCCAAGATTCTAATCTAGCTCGCGTGCGCTCGGCACAAGACTATTTGATTCGCTGCGACAACATTCTAATTGTCAACAAAATATCTCGGGCACTGTCTAGCGAGACAGTGCTGTCAAATATCTTCCGGCCTTTTTCACGTCATGTGCCCTTAGAATGGGAAACTTGTGGCGTCAAAAAGTTTAAAATTGCTGTTGTTTGCACGAATTCCGAGGTACGACTGGCTGCTTGGCTACTCCTTTCTGTTCCTTATACTTTGACGGTTCTGGGATACCCACGACTGCCTTCTGACATTGATAGGATATAAATGTGAGAAGAGCCAAAGGGGATTTGTGCGATCGACACAAAAGAGTCAATCCCGA
Organism: Graphilbum fragrans; assembly: GCA_001513895.1. Lineage (NCBI taxonomy): Eukaryota > Fungi > Ascomycota > Sordariomycetes > Ophiostomatales > Ophiostomataceae > Graphilbum > Graphilbum fragrans. The sequence goes on from LLKO01000029.1 coordinate 114,496, forward strand.
CAGAATAGCGCTGCTTGACAAAGAAATCTTGCAGGCTTCCATCCGAGGAGATAGACGCCTGGAAAAAACGAAAGCTCTCGAGTACGTCATGTTTTCCGTGATATATATATTCTCTTATTCTTCCGAATCTGCCCGTTTGTGGTAGATACGACATACTAACGATACAACATGTTCAGAAAAAAATTGATATTCATGAAGGCTAGAAATTTGCACGTCAGTGAGGGTCTCCAGACAGCATACCGGCATGAAATGAGACAGCGCCACCCTGACCAAACTGCGCTTCAACGGCTCGATGTTTTCTGTGTCTCAAACACATGGTACGAGAGATACTGTAACAGAGGCGACACAAACCTTGTGAGCGCTAGCCAAATCCCTAAGCTACGAAAATACTGCCACGCATTGGCAGCAGATGCACAGCTTTCCGAAGCCAAGCACTACATGCACTCCCAACTGCCTGCCCTTCTTATGTCGCTCAATGTGTGGGTATCCACCACGTTAAGGAACCAGCGCGCGGCTTCTAGTGTCCCTTCTATTGATTTCTCGTCTGTGAATAAAAGGCTTCGTTCATTGAAAAAGAGGGTAGGTGTTCAATACAAGTACAATATGACCAGAGGCGGTCTTTCTAACGGATATCCGTCCATAGATACTCGACCCAGCAGCACAATTTGAGGAAGACTTTATGGAGTCATTTCAAGAACTCATTGTGGCTTTTTTTAGTAGGTCTCTTTTGGGAGGAGGGAGATAATTTGTCGGTTCTCTGCATACTAAATTCTTTCAAGCTGAACGGCACGAAATTTGGACAGAGAAGGCAACAGACGAGAGCCAAAAATGGACAATCAGATCTGGGATGGTGAGTTGAGTAGAAGAGCTACGACTCTCTCCCAATACGCTTACTTATCAACTGCTGACTACCTTTTACAGGGCCGCTGGCACTCAAGTAAGTCCCTTTTTAACGTCCATTTCGACTGTAGTGAGACGACACGCAATGACTAACAATATCGACGCAGCCCAATATCACGCATGGTGTCTGCACAACGGTGATCACGCAACAAAGGGGCAGCCGCATAGAAACTGGAACGCAGACATAATCTGGAAAATGCGCTCTGAGCTCGAATTTCAGTGGGAACTCCTCGAGGACGGGATTCCCGAACATTTTACCCAGGTTTTGTGCTCAGTGCAAGTTTTGCTACACAAGCTCAAAACAGACATCACAAAAACGGGCGACTCGGAATTTGTGGATAGTCTGGTTCGGTTCATTGATTTGCAATTAGCCGACCTCAAGCATTCCCTTGACTACGAGAGCAGCGTCTTCTTGCGTGAACTTAGGTGCGCTTAACTCTCGCTCTCACGCTGTTTTTTATTCTCATAGTTCTGACTGTCCAATAGGGCGAAGCACAGGTATACATCGGAAGCTAATTGCGCGTCATACATTGTGCGAGACATGACTCCATCCTATCGTTCGGCAGCCGACCAATCAGGTAAGTGGGAAATCATAAAACAAGATAATGGTACCGTATTTTCGAATACATGCGACCAATCGTCTAATGCGCACTTTCTGTCTACCCAGGCAATGGAAGGAGAGACAGGCAGGAGAGAATCGTTCACGGCCGCATCAAAAGCGGAGACTCTTTCACATTTATCGAAAATTCGCTCTCCACAGAAGTGGCCAATCTCGCCAATAACGCGCAAAAAAATATATGTGTCATTCTAGAAATGATATACGAGAAGATCATGAGAGATGTCAGGAGGGTCTCTCATGCAGTCGGTCAGCGGCCAGCACCAGTTGATCCAAACTCGGTGTCTGAGAAGCAGCTAGTTACATCGGAAGCCAGGATAGCAGCACTGATTCAGCAGCACAAAGCACTGCTAGAGTCGATTGCACATGTCTAGGACGTTTGCTTTATGCGTTGTTGTCAATGCCGTATTCTTCAGTTCAAATCGCTGTTTCACTATGATTTAATAGCGCGGAAGTCAAATCTCCGAGTATCAATTCTCTGCATATTTGTTTTGATAGTTTAGTTCGCCAATCCAGTTCACAATATATCCCTTCACCCAATGTAGTCACTATAACTTGGATGATGTCGGGCCGCTTACGTCACAGCACGAGATTTTGTTTGCTGTGCTGTGGTGTAGAGTAGACTTGTTGAAAGACTGCGCAGACTGTGGTACATCGAGCGCCGGATTCTTAGAGAAGAAGCCGTCTGGCTTGAGATGGACACTGACCTTCTCGACAGGCATCACAGGAAAGTCCTCAATGCGAGGGTTGTGAGTCAAAGCAAACGCTACACAAATTAGCAGTGCCATAGACGTGTCACAAAATGCTGGAGTACTCACTGTGCCAGAGAACAACGTCTTCGTTCTCTACGGGATCATTGCGAGCCACCCAGGTCTCAACGCCCTCTGACTGGCGACTCTGATTCGTAAACTCGCCAGCAGAGTACAGCTCGTCTTCGTTGTATTTAGTGACCCAAATAGGCTTCGTGGCAAACGGGGCACGGCAAACATTGAATGAGGATGGACTCATCAACATCATCTGGCTTGGAAGCGTCTGCAACTTGTAGGCGACGGGCTTGTAGGTGATAGGGTTTATGACATTGTCGTTGCGGATCTTGAAAACGCGGTGCCGCGGAACAGAAGTCTCGGCAGAAGTAGAGGCCTTGATAGTCGTTGACTCCGTGATGTAGCCACAGCCGAACTCATTGTCCTTTCCAATGGGCATGGGAACGCTATCCTCGTAGTACACTGTGTTTTGGAATCCGTCGATGGCCGGGTCAACACGGAATGAGAATAGGTGCTGGTGGAAGCTGGCCACGACATTCGGGCCGACATTAGTGCCCCACGGTGCAATCTCTCCATTTTGGTTGTCAAAGGGAACGGTAGACAGAATACCGGTGGCTCGGACTTCTAGCTCAATGCCGGCTGCTTGGTCGAAGTGAAAGGCAAAGATGTACTCGTAGTTGGCCACAGTGCAAATCATCTGGACGACCAGCTGGCGGTTGCGGACCACAGTGGCAGCATTGTTTCGGAAGTTGGTGTGCTTGTGCTGGATGCCGTTATCCTGCTCGTGCAAGCAAATCACATTTTCTAGCTTCACGGGATTACCAGCAGCATCTGTCCGGTAGCCATCAAAGTACTTGATGTGGCCCAGACAGTCACATCCCAAAGAAAGTTGGTTGCAAGTGATGCCGAATCCCACATCACCGACATCAAACGCCTGCTTTCGATGATAAGGTTTGCGGGGATCTAGATAGTTATGAGTATTAGTTCTTATAAGAGAGCTGCAATAATCTTACCTCCGTAAGGAACAGTCATCTCGCAGAGCGTAAGACGGTAAAAGAGATTCCGCCCGTCGTAGGTCACGTTGTAGATGACAATGCCATCCCGGTTGTTGAATCCAACTCGGAAGCGCCACTTCTGCCAACTGACCACGTTCCCATCGACACCAAAGGACGGACCGGCTGGCTGGCTCACCACATATGGTTTGAGGTCTGTCCGCACTGGTGTGTCTAGCAAATCATGGGCATATTGAACTGTCTTGACGGGCTTCCAAGGACGTGTCGGCGTTGTCATAGTGCCTGCGCCATCAGGGAGGAAGTCCATGCGAACGAGCTCATTCGTGAGGGAGTCAAATACAGGGGAAAATTTGCATGGCGTAGAGTAGTGGTTGTTCTGTGGATGATCCACCTCGACGATGTAGACATAGCACTGTATCAACCGCCGAGTTTCTTCCGGATCATCCGTGCCGTAAATCCAAGGATCAGCGCAAATCGTAACACCAGGGGGCAGTTCTAGCTTGGCGATTTCTGCCTTGACTACAGGGTGTTCAAGGCACACTTTCTCTACCGCAATATTTTCGTCGGCATCGATAGGGCCCTGTTTGTTAGGTAAGGGCCACAGTGAATTACGTTGGTCAAATAGGGGCGCACCTGAACATGCTTCGGGAGTTCCTTGGCGAGGATAACAGTCTTCGTGTCGGCATTGATGAGGGCTTTGCAAAATGCAAGCGTATCGAGACGGTGGAAGAGCGTGTAGAGCACGCGAGAGGGGCTCTTCGGAAGAGGCTGGCCAAGTCTTTCGGCCTCGATGTACGGAACTACATCTCTCTTCAGTGGCTCCAAGACATCGATTCTCTTGTAGCGAAGCGCAACGCCGGGAAAGGAAGCCTTCAGAATCGTGACTGCCAGCTCAATTTCAGCTGGAGTGATAGGGTCGAATGGATGAAGGCCGGTTGATGCCATCTGTGCTGTGTTTGAATAGAAGGACATAACGTTACTGATACGATTCTAGTGTTCCATGTAAGTCCATAAACCACGACGGGGTGCTGATTTAAATATATTTTGGCATGTACTTTACACTCTGGCTTACGAGGCTGTTCACTAGCCGCTACCGGTCTTCGCGTCCGCATCTACACATCTAATCTGTCCGTGTTTGCATTTGCGACACGACCTGCTCTCTGGTGTTGAATGTTTAGTGCTGTGGAGCAAAGTTGGCGGATAGCTGTCATCCGACGAGTCTGCGGAAACAATTCCTACAACCGCTGTTGCACTGTTCTACTTTATGAGCTTATCTCCAGATCTATATGCACAACAAATAAGCAGTGTCGGTTGTAGTGGTTCCGATTCGGACCTAAGATGAGAAAGAGGCGTAGATGGAAGGTCTTGCCGCAGTATGCCCAGATAACGTTAGAAATAGTGGCCGGTGCAACGAAGAATCGCATGGACCTGCCTTTTCGGTAAGGCACAGATGGTGATTAGATATCCGATCCCGGGTATTTTGTGAGTGTAAGGCTCCGGAACGGATTTCTCAAATCCGATTCTGTAGAGAACAGAGGTGAGTACCAACACGGCCCCGTGCTTCCGTAAGAAAAGAGCTTTGCGTCTCTCCTCAATAACGGGTTTTCTGTAGAAGAAAAGCCAATATTATGGTCCATATTTCCAACCAACTTTTTTTACGAAAGAGTGCTGTATTAATAAAACAACTCCAACAATTGCTAGTTAAAGCAGAAATTATACATCCGATCTGACGTTACTATGCGGGATCACCAGCACACATAAATACCAAGAGAATCGAACTTTCCGCTACCCTAGTTTGTCTATTATATGCAACAATGTTCTTTAGATTCCGCAGAGTTTGGAACAACGCTTGTTGAGGAGTAAATTTAATGCAAACTGTTGGGAAATGAAGTAAACTGAGAACACTCAAAACTAAAAATATCCAAGCTAATGTCCTCTATGCGTACTACGCCAACGCCAAGACAAATGCTAGTATTTATAAAATTAACGTCCATCCCCAAATAGCTCTTCTCGTACCTGAGCTCCCCAGATGGGCATCTTCGAGGGACCTCCTGACCCCCCTCAAAATGTGGTACCAATACAAGTTCTGCAATAGATTAGTGTCTTCAGACAAGGTAAAACGCTTTGTTGTCGTATGCCTTTCTCTAATCGCCACACTCCTTGTTGGTGAGCTCGACCTGTGAGCGGTGGTCGGCAGCCAGCAGTCTTGGGGAATATCGGAGAGGAAGGCCAACATAACAGAAACCATGAGGGCACTATCAAAGACGTAATTGGGCCACTATGTCAAGAGGAGATAGATGTCGGAGCCCACGCAAAACTCAATGACACAGTAGACACCACGAATGAGGATAAACGAGGAGGTGAAGTACAGCACCTTCATCCAGGCGGTAATCGTAGTTTTCTGCACCGCCAGTGGATCCTAGGAGACCGGTAAAGTGAATACGCGTATTACATAAGGTATAACTAGTCGAAAGGGGCATTGGACTTTATAGGGTGATCGGCCCCACTATAGCTTGGCTCTCGATTTGGGTAGGTAGCGCATTTTACGTGGCGTAGCAAGGCAACAGTCAAAGCATTGGATCGAGCGAGCAATGGACAGGGGGCTCAACAACGACGACGGCGGGGGAAGCTATGCTTTTATGGGTTTTTCTGGTATTTTTCACACAAACAACACGCGGCAGAGACCGTATACAGCCCACGGATTACGTCGTCGGAAAATAAGCTACAAAAGATGACCCGAATGGCTTATTAGACTTTGGATTGGGCACAAGAGGACCAGCGACGGTTTGTACTTAAGGACGCTCTATCGTGCAAACGTAACACGCGTATCGCGGCGGGTGGCAGGTTTACGGCAGCACTCTCCCTTCCTTTGCCATTGTCTACCGGCTGAGCTTCGCCATGCTCCGACGCAGACATAAAAAGTCTCGTGGCGGATGTGTTGAATGGTGAGTTTCCGGGTAGTTGTTCTCCTATTGCCTCCGTTCTCTAGCTCTTTTTCTCTTCTGCCCCCGCCTGTGCTTCATGCCACCAGTCATGTTCGTACGGGTCAGGCCGTGCCTGAGATACAGCCATGTGCCACAAGTTGCTAACCGAAACGGGACAGTAAGCGGCGACATATCAAGGTAATCATCCAGAAGCTTTTAGTCACCGGACCCCCTCAACGGGGCCAGGCAGCACCCCCGCGCATCCCTGTAATTGCTAACATGTTTGTGCCGCTGCTTAGTGTGACCAGCGCCGTCCAGTATGCTCGCTCTGCCATCTATCAGAGAGACACTGCACGTATTTGACGCCACCAGATGTAGTCGGCTATCCCGACAACCGAGATGGCTCGCCTTCCCTAACGAATACCGGCAGTTCCGGGCTGAACCATAACAGCAGCAACCTGCAAAATGGCTTCAATGCTGGCCCCGGTCTCGCCGGAAGTACCGGCAGCAATGGAATGGGGTCGATGGCCGATGTTGTGCCGCTGGTGGCAGCAGCCAGAGCTTCGTACAGCACCAATGCTGGTTCTAGTGCTAGCTATCCTGGCATGCAGGGTTTCCCATTCCCGAGCCCAGACATGGCGAGTGACAGCAGCGAAAACGGGCGCATTCCTGGAGGGTTCGATCCGCATCTGGAGCGCGATATCAACTTCCACCACACCGAGCTGCTGATCCACGCCGTGGTCAACAAGAAGGACCTGAATTTCGGCGGCGACCCCTCGGCGTTGCCATCAACCATGACCCTGGTGCTGGAGGAGTCGATGCGGTGTCCGTATCTGCTGTACGAGCTGCTGGCCTACTCGGCGCGGCACTTGGCGGCGACGCTGCCCCCCAATGCGCCCGACATTGCGCGCCGCATGCACCAAGCCTCGGTGCTGCAGGCGCGTGCCGTGTCCCTGTTCAACGGAGCTGTCGGCGCGAACATGCAGATCGACCGCTCCAACTGCGTGCCGTTTCTGCTCTTTACCGGTTTTCTCGGCAACCATTTGCTGGTGGATGCGCTGGCACGGCGCGACGCCCGCCACATCGACGACTTCCTCGACCACTACCTGCCCTGCGTGCAGCTGCAGTGCGGCGTGCGCACGGTGGCCACGGTGTCGTGGCCGCTGCTCCAGGACTCGGTGCTGACGCCGACGTTCCGGTGGGCCGAGCGGTTCGGGTGGCCGACCAAGGGCACCGAGTGTCTGGCCATGACCACGATGCTGCAGGACACCAGCGGTAGTGGCGTCGAGGACCAGATCGCCGAGGATGAGCGGCTGCCGTGTCTCGAGGCGCTCAAGTTTCTGCAGGTGGGCTTCGACGAGCTGCTGCGGGATGGGGGGGCCGGAGACTCCGAGGCTACGAGCCAAAATACCAGCTCGGCCACCGAGCCCGCAGAAGGAAACCAGAAGGAGACCATGTTCATGGAGTACCGGCACCAGATAATGATTATTTGGTCGTTGCTGGTACCGGCCAAGTTCCGGGAGATGCTGGCCGAACGCCGGCCGGTGGCGCTGGCAGTGATGGCATACTACGCACAGTTTTTGCACTATGGGCGGAATCTCTGGCACATTGGAGACATCGGGACGCACCTAATGCGGTTGCTTCTGGATCGGCTCGGGCCAGAGTGGAATTTCTGGGTGTCGGGGCCCCGGGACGTGGTGTTTGTACAAGAAATAGAAGCTCAGGAATCAGGGATGAGCCAGGTTTAACGGCCATTGTGGGACAACACCGAATTGTTATTACAAGGTAGATTTCATCTCGACTACTTGATAATTTGCTATGGGTAAAGACGACGGACCAACAATCAACTGTCGCGAGGACGGAAAAACGTCTTGTCCACCCATCTCTGAGCCAGAGGAATGGGCGAGTGGAAGAGATGGCCGCGTCTTTGCCGAACAAACGCCGTGTACAGAGCAGCCGACGTATAGACCGCAGCGACGCTGATCACGACAGGCCACTTGAACTGGCTGGGGTCAGAAAACGCAATGGTCGTCACGTACGACAGCACCTCGAAGAGATTTTGGAAGGCTGCCTCGGCCGTGGAGAAGACGCCACGATGGTCGAATTCGACCTCCTGTTTGGTCAGCAGGTAAAAAGGAAATAGAATACGCGGGACTTGGACTCACGTCCTGCACAATGCTCTGGGCGCTGAGGTCGAATCCCCAGAGCCCAATACGGCTCATCGCTACTGCAATGGCGAGGCCGGTAGCCGAAAGGATGTTGTTGGTTTCGAGGCCATCGCCAAAGAACCAGGCCACGCCAGCTGTGAGCCAAATGGCCTGCCAAGACAGACTCCAGATGCCGCTGCGCACAACTCCAATGCGGTCCATCAGCCGAGGAGCAAGCCAGGTGGCGCTGAGCTCAAAGACGGTGCTGAAAGTGCGAATGAGGCCGACATAGAGCGAGGTGTAGCCGACAGAGAGCAGGAAAGTAACCATTTGGCCGGAAAACGAGAGGACTGTCAGGTACAGCAGGGACAGAGAAAGCGACGGCAGCAAAGCGGGATGGCGGAAGTAGAAAGAGAGAGACGAAAAGGGAAGAAGGTGGCGGACGGCAGAGCCAATGCCAGAAGCCATGGACACCAATGTGGGCGTCTGGGCTGGGGGGGGGAGCTCCGAGTCATGGAGCCAAACTGCTTCGCGGCGTTGGAGAGCAGGAACACGACGGTAGACCTGGATATGGGAGATTGGATGTGAGCCGACGAAGGAGCGGTGCCAGAGCAGAATAGTACGTACCACAGCAATGCAGAAATATTCAGCCACGAAAGACAGCAGGCTCATGCCCAAAGTAGCCGCGATGGCAACTCGGGTGGAGGCCGCATCGATGGCCGCAATAGCCAGAGGACCAGCCAGTTTGCAGAAGAGATCAATGCGCCGCATGCGTGCATTCAGATGCCGCCGGCCGGCCTCGTTGCCCTCCGTCATCACCACCACCCAGTCTCGCTCGACAGACACGTTGTTCATCACCGAGCACAGCTTCTCGACGCAGGCCATGACCACAGCGAGGACAAAGAAGCCGTCCAATGCAGGCGGCGTGGTGTCTGCGCGGATGTCCATGGCAGAAGCCCCGGAGCCCGGCCCCGGAAGCCGGTAAATGGCCCCCCAGACCCGGCGCGCCGGTCCGTGGCCGGTTTCGGCGCCCGTGATCCCTGCTCGGCGGCTCATCGTCCAGAACAGACAGCAACTGACGGCCACGGCGGCACGCTGGCCGAGGATGGAAATGCGCACCACGTGCAGACGGTCGCCGTGGTCGATGAAGGCGCCGAGGGCCTCGGCGAAGACGACGGCGACAAGACCACGCACGACGGCATAGACAGACATGGGCAGCAGGGTGTTGGGGAAGATGGCGGCCAGGAAAAGCACGGCGGCAAATTCGAAGAGCCGCGAGTTCCATGTCGACAGGAAGTGGGAGACGTAGAGGCGCGCAGCAAGCGCCGACGGGAAGACCTGGTCGGTGTCCAGGCTACCAGAGACGGTCGCTGCCTCTTCAGAGCGCCTGCCGGCATCGTCGGCGGTCGCATTGTCCGCATTGTCCGCATTGTCCGCATTGTCGGTGTTGTTGGCGTTGTCGACGGGGAGCACGCCTTCGAGGTCCGTCTCAGCGAGAGGCGGAGTTTCAGTTACGGAATCCATTTGGTCGGCCATGGCGATGTGGACATGCCCAATTGTGCTTCGTCCAGTGTGAGCAGCGGCAGACGCTCACATTTAATCGGGCAACGGAAAGGCGACGTTGCTCCGGCAATCCTGAGTCCCGGACACGCCATATTTGGAGGCGGGCCGCTATCGGTAGAGCACGGAGCCCCACTTTTAGATCGTTGATATCGAAGCCACAAATTGGGGATGTTTTCAAGATACTGGAGCTCAGCTATGGCTACTACTAAATCATCTGCCAGTGAACAAGGAGCTGTCAAGCTTGAGTCCCGAATTCCAATTACAAGAGCTACGCTCAACGTCTTCCAGGAACAAAGACAATATTACAGATCTTCGCGTCATGGTTGGCGTCAGTCTTTCTGTCACTTTTTCTGCCATTTCCTAGTCAATAAATATGCATTCAACAAATTTAGCTGTGACACCAAACACCAGCCTCCGAAGCCAGTAAACCAGAAACCAGCAAACCAACACAATCATACAACTTATACATAGCAAAAACACCTTCTCTTCTCATACGTGCACCCAGGCATCCAAGAACCGTCGCCCCATCCCTACATCCACAGCGTCAGCTTTCCGCTGGCATTGCCGCCGGCCACCCAGTTGCGGCTCGGATGGAAGTGGGCGACGGCGGGCACTGCGGTGATGCCGTCGCCGTCGAGTTGTGCCAGCTGCTCGCCATTGGCCGCAAACACGTCCACAAACCGGTTCATGTTGCCCACCACGAACTTGTGCACGCCGCCTGGCGGCCGTTTCTGCCACTGCGGCTTGAGAATCGTCACCCAGCGCCCGGTCTGGTTGTTGTGCGCGATCTTGTGCGCCGGCGTCGTCGTCGAGGCGGCCAGGCTCTTGCCCGGCGCCCAGCTGCCGGCATCGGCGAAATCGTAGATTTTGATGGTGTCGTCGTAGGACGTTGTGGCCACTTGGCCGCCGCCGCCCCAGGCCGCATGCGATACCGACAGCCGCGAGGGGTCCTCGCCGAGCAGCGACGGCTGCACCGTGTCGTCGTCGCCGTCCTCGCCCTTGATGGTCGTCATTTTGCGCAGATCCCAGATCTTGATGGTGCGGTCGAGGCTCGCCGTGACGGCCAGATGCGGCTGGCGCGGACTGAGCGAGAAACCGCCTATTTTGTGCCCGTCGTGCAGGCCCGTCCAGATGTCCGCCGACGCCGGCTTTGTGCGCAAGTCGTAGCGCGCCAGCACGCCCTTGAGCGTCGAGAAGAAGACGAGCCGCGGGTTGTCGGCCGCAAAGTCCATGCACGAAATGGCCGCGTCCTCGCCGGCGTCGTCCGGCGCATACACCTCGACAGACTTCTGCGCCTGGATGTCCAGCTTGCGGATGCTCGTGTCGTACGACGACGTGTACACCGAATTAGGGTCGTTGTCGAGGACGGAGATCGCCGTGATGGTGCGCGCGTGAGGCTTGAAGCCGATGATCACCGGTGCCGCCGCTTCGGGCTCCTCGTCGTCGTCTTCGGTAGCGGCAGCCACATCTGGCTCTTGCGAGGCGTCGAAGATACCCAGCCGGCCTTCCTTGTCGCCGGCAAAGATGACCGGCTTCTCTTCGGACGGGTGGAAAGCCATGGCGTAGACTCGCTCCTTGGTCAGTTTGAGATCTGCTGGTTAGCTGGGCCCGAGACGGCGGCGTGCGATGCGGCTCACCTTTGACCTCAAACTTGTCGTACAGTGCTAGCTTGTTCATTTCGCGCCGCAGGCTCTTGAGGTTCTCGTCCGTGGTCTCTGTCATGTCGTCGTCCGTAAAAGTGCGCACGCCAGGCTGGGCGCCCACCGACGGCAGCTTGGCCAGTCCATTGAGCCCGTCCAGGCTGCCCTGCCACACCCTGCCGTCCACCTGGATGTCGCTGAGGTCGAACTCGCCGCCGATGCGGATCTTCTTCTCGCGAGCTGCCGTTTCCTGGTCGGCCAACAGTCCATTGAGTTCCGAGCTGCCGTATTTGCGCTTCAGCGTTTCCGGCTCGACCTCAATGCCGGCCACCCGGGCGCTTCGCCGCGTGGGAATCGGCGACTCGCGCTTGACCGGCTCTGGCCTGCGCCGCGGCGCCGCCTTCTTCGCTGGCTTTGCAGCTTTGGCCGCAGCCGCTGCTCCAAACACTTTGGCCGACGTCTTGGAGATCGAATTGAGAATCTCATTGTTGGCCTTGGCATTTTCGGCACGCCGCCGCTCAAAGGCCGTCAGGCCGTCGCCTTCTGTTTTCGCTGGCATTCTGTGCGATCCGTCGTCTTCCGCCGCCGAATTTCCAACTTTCTGTACCACGCGAGCAAGTCGTTGATCTGATGCGCAAGTGACGGTGATCCCAACGCGTCCTGAATTCGTCAAAAAGCGACGGACGCGTTAAGTGGAAGCGCGCTGGCCCGTGCACAAGCTTGTCCCCACTTTAAAATTTCGGGCTTCAGTACAGAGCAAAGTCAGTAAGACTCCGTTGACAATGTACCAGCATCCAAACATAGGCAACAGAAACTGGCCAATTCACAATGGCTTTCTCCATGCTGCCGTTCCTCTACCCGGCTCGCATGCTGCGGCCTATCCGAGCGCCAGCTGTACGCTTCTTTCTGCAAAATCTCCACAGCTCCCCAAGACGAAATCACGGCGAAAATCAAGATCCTCGAAATACGGCAGAATGGAAGGCGCCCATCCAACGGCCACGGAGAGCCGACCCCATCCCGTTTGAGCTGCCGGCAGATATCCGCCAGGACCTGCTACCGGACACGGATGCCAGCACAGGCCCCAAGGGCACCCTGACACCTGAAGAGCGCCGCGCGTTTGACCGGATTTTCAGCGAAATTGCAGAGCTGCCGAGCGACAGTGACGGAGGACCAAACGGACAAGCAGCGACGGAAGCACCGGGGCCCGTTTCTGAGAGCAGAGCACAGCAGGCATGGGTTCGCAAAATCCTGCGTGACGCTTCCGACGACGTGGCACGCCTCGAGGCTGATGCAAAGCCAAAGGACCCCCACATGAAGTGGCGGCCGAGGAATGTCAGCGGAGAAACAGACAATGCCAAGCGGACGCCGGCCGAGAAACGCCGCGAGATGCTGTCCCGTCTGCCAGCGAGCCTGCGCTCGGCAGCGAGTGCCGCCATGGGCGTCAAAGAGGAGGGATTCCACACGCGGGACGTCGCGCAAGAGGTGCGCTCGGAAGAGGAAGTGGCGGCAGACAAGGATTTGGCGGAAGCCCGCGAAAAACGGCAAACCGACCGGCGGAAACGCCAAGTCAAGATGGAGCTGCTCATGCTGCGCCAGAAGACCGACTTCGAGCTCTGGGACTACATGGAAGACCATGTGTTTTCGCTGGTCGAGAAGCTCGGCCTGTCCGAAAAGGCTCGGAATGCATCTGCCGGATCGTCTGCATCTCCATCGCCACCCACTCCCACCCCCGAGAGAAACCCGTCGCTCAATGTCGACGGCCCTCTCTATCCTGCTCTCCTGCTCCACGGCCTCCGCCTGTTTGACGGCCATTTCGGCAGCGGCCAGTCGTCGCCGCTGGCTCTCGCCGTCTTGCCGCGCGTCAAGGCCCTCGGGCTGGCATCTTATGTTCTCGGCGTCGGCACCCCCTTCTACAACGCACTCATGCGCGTCCAATGGCAGCGCTACGGGGATGCCAGGGCCGTCTTTGGCCTGCTGGATGAGATGCGCCGTGCCGGCCTGCTCTTTGACCGCTCGACGCTCGACATTCTCCGAAGCATCGAGTGGCACGCCGTGCCGGCCGCTCGCAAGCCTCCTCGTGGAGGCGTGGAAGAACTGGCCGCGGCTGCTCAGCCACCGGAGGTCGCCGATGTGCCAGCTATGGTGGCGTTTTGGAGGCGGCAAGTCGAGGGGGCGTTGCGGAAGTGACTGGCCCCGTACTGGGTGAAATAAATCACGACTCAATTTCACAAAAGCCCTTATTGGCTAATGAGAGTTCAGACGGTGGACTACTGTGCCATCAAGGCAGCGTATTCACTCTGTTGTTAGGGCAGTATTTGTAAGCTAGGAAGAAAGTGATAAAGACTATATGCATTAAAAGGGCTGGTGTAAGAACTGTGCCGTCACAACGAAGCAACGAATATCATTGCCTTGCCCGGCAACTTTACTAGCACGGCAGATCTGAGCTTCCAGACTCTCCCTAACTAAAAGACTACAATAGCTGGTACTTGCAGATGAAGCGGCACAAAACCACTGCAGTACCAGGAAGCATGCACATACATGCACAAATGCACAGTTTCACATCCCAGACGCTCAACAGTGCCCATATACACGTGATCCTTTTGTCACGGTGCAGGTGAACTTTTTCTGCCACGGAGCTTACTTCACTTCGCTTCTACTTATTCTCGGTCTGCGCATTCATTTTTAGTGTCCCAAATACTCCTCCTACTTTATGACGACGTAAGGTCCACCTCATGCGTGTCTCGTTCGACCCTCATCGTTGCTGCAGCATGTCCCTCTGTCGCCAGAACCGGAACACACGGCGAAGGCTTGTTCATTGCTGATTTTTTGCGTTCAACTACCTCAAGGGCCTTGGCGCGTCCTAGACCTGGCTTCCCTTTGCGGTATGTTTTCCTACAATGGCTGTAACACCATTCCCACGCTGACAATCCGTAGAAACCGGAAGGCTTCCTTCCAAACACTGTGAATATATACACGGCCATCCTTTTGTCGAGAGGAGGGCCGGTCTCAGCGAAGAAATCCTGAGGAATGACAAGATCACGCCTGTGACCTGCACTGAGGGACGAAGGCGATAGCTGTTTGTTACAAAGATAAAAAAAGAAGGACCAAGGAGCTCAGTGAATGATACGGTTGGTGGCCACGCGTTTATCTTGTCTAACTAAGACAACAGCGGCTTAGACCGAACCTCATAGCCATCTGCGGCCTCCCCGAGGTTCACCATCCACGCTCGACTCACCATCGCATTACCCCAGTCATATTGTAGAACGACACTTGCGAGATTTGCCGCCGCTCTCTGAGTACCGCTCTGCTTCGCCATCGGCCAGATACGGTGGTACCGTGCGTCGTATCTGCAAGCTCTATCTACAGCACATTATAGAGCTTGCAGATACAACGCACCGCACCATCGCATCTCTGGGGCGTTTCCTCACATGTCGTGGAACGACCCTTTACGACATCTGTCACCGCTCTCTGAGCATCCCTCTGCCCCTCTCTGGTGACAACCTCTCTGTCCTGGCAGCAAGTGTAAGACTGAGCAACATACGGGACGAACATCGTGGGGCCTTCCGCATTCTCAATGCATTTCTCGACCACCCTTCAGCAGCAGCTGTTCAGCATTCCCAGATTCGCCAGAGGTGCAGGTCTCCTGGAAAACGAAGAATATACTACCGATCAAGGCAAAGATGCATCTGTGTTGTACACTAAATCCAACAATGACCGACAGTCGAACAGACAAAAGCAGCGCAATGGCAGCAAGAGATCAGCCAATTGTGATGCTTGCGGTGAGGCGCACGACATCACTGAGTGTTAGTATCTATGGAAGACCAAGCGCCCAGGCTTTTGGAAGCCCAACAAGGAATCAGCAGAAGATATTGCCCTCAAGGTCAAGAACAGCAATTCCTCTTTGTCCAAAGCCATCAAACGCATCAAGCAACGCAAGATCACCACCATTTCTGCTGCACCAACTGTCGATCCAGCAGACATCGTCATTGACCTCTGACTACACTCGGGGGAACCAATTTTGGAAGAACACATCATTAGTTCAAAGCAGCATCATCACCATCAGGAGTCCAAACAGATGCGCAGACGCAACAGGCGTCAACTTGCTCTCAACAAAATTAAGTGTCTCTATTCTCACCACGATTTCATCATCAGCTGCCTCATCAAATCAGTAACTGTCCTTTTGCCCCGTTCTTTTGACATCAAAAAATCCTAAATCTGTCAGGATGTCGGCAAGCTGTGAAAAACTGGCCTCGCTCCAGGACTGGTCCTCCTGGAATTCCGTCCTCGTCAACATCGCCATTGATGAGGATATTTGAGACACGATCAGGCAGCCGACATTTGTCTCTGCCAGGATAAAGATCAGCGTCTCGTCGAGCTCGCGAACCACCTGCTAGATGCGATTCTGAAGCCATGTATGTTGAATGTGGAAACATGCCCTCTCCTCTCCTTCTCTCTCCCCTTCGCTTCCACCGCTGACAGATCTTCACCACTTCAGCTGCTTTAGCGGGTGGGCGGTCTCCCGAGCCGCTTACGACACCCCCAAGCTTCGATGTGGCCATGCCAACGATAGAGGCATCGACCAGGGCAGATACGAGGAGTCTGCAGAGAGTACCTAGAGGCTACTCTAAAGGCCCCGCTCAAAGACGCTCACTTCTCCGTGATGGTACTGGACGAGGTACAAATGATCCGACGACCGAATTCAACATTTGGGTGGCTAGCTCGAAAGGTTCGGAAGGAGAAGTTGCTAGGGCAGGGTAGGGTAATTATTTATCACGCACCGCGAAGGCGACGAGCACTCTGCCAAAGGCGGTTTTTCGGCTAGAAAATACGTCGAGTTACTCGAATTCATGCTTCCGACACTTATGGAGCCAGGGATTATTTTCATGCAAGATAATGCACGTATACACACTGCGAAAGTTTGTCAAGATTATTTCAAAGAAAACCATTTTCAACTGCTTGATTGACCGCCTTATTCCCGACATCAACCCTATTGAGAACCTTTGGAAGCTGTTAAAACAGCGAATTCACAAACACGATCCTTTCTAGTTTATTGCCATGACAACGCTACTACTCAAAGGCGGTTTATCGACGTGGTTGAACGTGTATGGCTAGACATAGAGATGGACCATGTGAACCAGTTGATTGAGTCACTTCCGCGGCGCATTGAAGCAGTAGTGGCTGCAAATGGCTGGTATACAAAATACTAGATATTTTTCGAATCCACGAAAAAAGCTCTTTCGAATCATGTATTTTTCGTATTTTACAGTAATAATTGCATGTATAATAATTAAGAACATTTCCTTGATTTTTTCATGGATTTGAGCGATATTTGAAATTAGTGTTTCATCTGGTAAGGCACTGTACCAGTGCCAGACGTAGGCGACACCAAAGTCCAACATTGTTTCCCAAATTCTTCAAGTGAGTGGATTTGGGAAGCAAATCAGCAAGGCAACCGCAATGGCCTATTTGGACGTCGACTGCCACGCGCTATATCCATGAGGCAGCACCGACGTGGGAACCTTACTTTCGCGGCTGCTACGAGTGTCCGAGTAGACGCTGAGAGCCCTGACCTGAGAGCGCCGACAGATATGAAATCGACGCAGTGTTTTGTTTGATATTTCTCAGGTCTTGTTTAGTGGAGATATAGACCACCCTTGGTAGCTTACTTGGATGTCTTATTTGTAAACGGCGGAACGAGTTATAAACAAGGTGGTGTACCTGATCCTGTCCTGCCGACCAGTTTGTGGCTGTCCAGGAAGCTGTTCGGGTGCTCATACTATGACGAGGGAATACCCCAAAAGATTGCCTATTCTAGCAATATTCTAGATACTTACATCGCCATGGCTTTCGAGCTACCTACGCATCAAATACACTCATGTTTGTGCAGCCTACGAATATTGGGTTTTGCCGCACAGGCATCGAAGAACTGTTTAGCGTTGCGGTAGGCGGGATATTTACTCAACTATCGGCAACATCCTATCAAATGGCGCCATTCTCAACTACTCCGCAACCGGATACCACCTTCATCCCACCTTTCATTCTACACAACACAACCAAGATGCTCCCCCGCGCGCTTTTCTCGCCTTCAGCATCGCGGCGCGCCATGGCCACGATTTCCACGCCAAAGGGGCCCTTTCGCCTAGTCACGGTCAATCCTCAACCAGAACGAGCTCAACGTGTCGTCGGCAAAGTCATCGCCCGACTTCAACACGTTTACACCATCGAGCATGTTGGCAACTGCGAGTGTGAGCTGGCCAACGCCGTACGCGTAACGCGGACCTGGGCTGACTTTGGTAGTGGAGGCGAATGTTGACGCGACTGTGCACTCATTGAAGCCTGACATTCTTGTGGGTGGTTTTCCAAGGACTCTTTGCTTCTTTTTCTAACATGGCAGTTTTGTGCGTCATCGTGGTCGCCGGAAGAGAGCCAGCGGATTCTCACGGCTGCTAAAGCAGCTCTCCCAACACTGAAAACGTATGCAGCACCACATGGATTGCATGGGGAAGGAGGACCAGATGCGGTGGCGGATCATCTGTCGAAGAAGGTGACAGAGTTGCTTGGTCAAGTATAGAATGTAAACTATCATATGTAGAGTGCTAAGGTCAAGCAATTTGGCGTACTTCTGCAGTAAATGTTCTGCTCAGGTACCACACAAGCTATGCAACAAGGTAGTTGACAATACCTGACATCTTGACGTTCTATGATTCTGCAGGTGGTACATACTAAGAAGATCGTTGACCAAGACGGTATTTATCTTCGTAATTACTTTATTATTGGAATTTAATGCTTAGTTTACCAAGAGAACACTAAAATGCATAGTATGTATTCAATTATGTATAATACTTGCACAAGATTAGAATATACCAAATAAAACAAGTCTGAAAATACAGTATTACAAGACATCTGTGGTATATCAATTACCCAAACGCAGTGACATATTCACCATCGCCGTCACACTATCCGCAATTTTGGCTGACAGCGCTTTGTCGTAGCTGCCGCTGTCGCTTTCATCGCCAGAAGAGTCACTGCTCACTGGTTCCACGACGATCCGAATATCCTGGAGCGCGTTCGTAGGTTCTTTCTCCGTGTTGGCATCCACGTGGACACTGTCGGTGACATTCTCCTTGTTCCGTCCATCATCCGCCAGCTTCTCGTATGTACCATTCTCGCCAGCATCTTCCATGCTCGCCGGAGTGATGTCAGTGTCCTCAAAGGCAGAGTCGTAGCCTCCATCGCTGTTACCATCGTCATCTTCGCTGTTATTCATGGAGTTCGACGAGCTGCCAGAGGCACCATTGGCATGGACAGACCGCAGCGCCTCGGCCGGTCCCTCGATGAAGAAGCTATGGTTCTTCCGCAGTGGCCGTCCCTGGCAGACATAGGCAGCAGGGGTGTGCATGATGTCCTGGCCGACACGTCGCAGCGACATCCACTCGAGCAAAAAGCCGACGGGGTCTTTGCAAAAGGCCGTGTTGAGCTTGGCCAGTCTGGACTCGGACGCCCCCACGGCACGGTCTATGTACGTTTTCAGGGCCATGCACTCGTCCAGATCCATGTAGAGACGGCCAGCCAAGATGCCGAGCTCGATGACCAGCCACTCGGGCATGACGTGGTCCCGCGGAAGAGAAGGCACAGCATAGTATGTGAGGCCGCCAAACTTGGTCATGGCACGGGTGACGGGCGACGCATAGAGAAGAAGATGGACGTGCTTGGAGACGCGGACCTTGGGGAGGAGCAGCTCGGCCTCTTCGGGGATGATGACCATGGCTTTGCGGGCCGAGGGGGACCAGAGAACCCATTCCACGGGGCGCTATGTGGTTAGTATTGTTGTTCTAGAGAAGGCCGAAAGCAGAGAAAGGAGAAAGCCAAACGTACCAGAAAGTCGTCGTAGCGGCGGCTGTTGGCAGGCAGCTGAATGGTGCGGCTAAATTCCTTGGACATGTACAGCTCGGAGGAGGTCTTCTTGACGCCGTAGCGCTCTCCGATGTTTGTTTTGGCCAGGGCGGAAAACACTTGTTCGTAGCCCACATTGCCGTCCTGGGCTAGGACGCCGGTTTTGACAAACTCCATGATTTTGGCGTGGACTTTGCCGGGAAAGCGCAGAGCCTGGAAGCTCTTGCGCGGCTGTTTCACGCGGACCTGCTCGACCTGCAGCTCGACTTCGCGCTCCTGCTCGACTTCCTCAAAGGCACCGTGGATCTGCGTGCTGCTGCCCGAGGCGGCGACGGCCGCGGATTGCTGTTGGCGCTGCAGCTCGGCGACAAACGCCCGCAGTTCGGGCCGAGAAAAGTGCTGCGGGCTCTCGTTGGGACGCGCGACGCGGCCGAAGCCGTACAGCTGGTGCAGCGTCTGGCGTTCGGGCTGCTCGAGGACGGCGAGGAGGCGGCCGCAGGCCCGGTCGTCGGAGAGGTAGGCAGAATGCTGCACCTGCGCCTGGGAGCGGCGGCAGTAGTCCAAGCCGTGCGACAAATAGAGAGGGTGCAGCAGTTCGTTGGCGCGGCAGGTCTGCTCGAGCAGCCAAGTGACGACGTGAGACGAATATATAGATCCCGAACGGAGGGGGCGCCGGCAGACATCGCGGATGCTCTGGTCGACCTCGGGCGGCGCGTAGAAAACGACCGACTGCGTGGTGCCGAGTTTGCGCAGACGCATGGCCGCTTGGACAGTATGGTCTTTTGTCTGGCCCAGCGCGAGTGTGAGAGCGCCGCGAGCCTCGGGAGGCAGAACCAGGTCGACGCCGCGGGTGTGGGCTTCGTCGAAATAGACGAGGCACTCGTTGAGGCGGTCGGCAAACGGCGTGGCCACCAGAGGTGACTTGGGAACGCCGCTCTCGCGGAAGACGACCCAGGCGCGGTTGTCGTCGGCTCCAAAGAAGACAGCAGCCGGCGATTTGGTGTCGATGGCCAGCCAGGCTCGCGCGAGGCTCTCGTTGTCCTTTTCGAGGATGAAGGCGCCGGCGTCGATGAGGATCCTGGTGTGGTCGCGTTCGAGGCCGCGCAGGAGGTCGTCTTCGGACCAGCGGCCCTTTTTGTCGGCCGTGCAGATGTAGCGGCGGTTCCGCTGCTGCAGGAGATAGGTGAGGACCTCTGCGTTGGTCTGCTGGAGGCCGGGGAGGTCGGCCTGGCGTATGGTGAGCGGGAGCATCATCTTGTTGTCGTTGGTGCCGCTGAAGCCCGTTGTGCGGGCGCCTCTGCGCGCAGAATGGGGGCTGAATGTGGGCAGATCCCACGCAGAGACCTGGAGCTTGACGGAAAACTGGCGAGCGTGGACAGGGAAGACAAACGTGTTGAGGTAGTGGTTGATGACGGGGCGGCTGAGGTGCAGCTGCTGGAACAGCGTGTCGACCTGCCCTTCGTCGTCGACGTTGATCATGTTCCAGTGGCGCAGCTCGTCCGGCAGGTGCTGTCCGCCAATGCCGGCCGTCCAGCGCTCGTATTCCGTGGTGGGATCATCGGCATGCTGCAGAACATGCTGCAGATCGATGCGGAACTGGGCGCGGCTGAGGCCGGCATAGTAAAACGCCAGGCAGGTGAAGAAAATGGCGACGTCCGGATGGCCGAACTCGGAGCGCTCAGACGGGACGCCCTTGGCTTCGAAGGGAACGGCAATGGGGTCGCGGTTGGGATGAAGGCCGTACTGGACATTCCACCGCTTGCGGAGACAGGTGGTGAGGATCTTGTTGGAAACGAGGCCGCGGACCAGAAGCAGGCCGTCAGCGGCCGACCGCGCATCAGCAAAAAGCTCCGAGGCTTTCTTGATATCGTGCTCTTCCGCACCGGGGCTCAAGGCCCGATCGATGGCCGCTTTGACCTGGGCTGGCGGCAGGGCCGGACGAGCCAGCTTGGTGTTGGAGCCTTTGTCGGGCGAGGGGCGGAACATGGGAATGCGGCCGTCGCCGATGTCGCGCACAAGCATGTCGTGGATGGCATCATCGACGTCGTTCTGCAGCAGGTAGATGATGGGGAAGCCGTGGGCCGGCCGGGGGAGGCTCTTGATGCTGTGGGGATAGGCGTCCAGGAGGGCCGGCAGGTTGTCCTCGACCAAAGAGAGCAGCTCCTGGGCCAGTTTCCAGCGATGCGGAGCACCGTCGACGGCCGTGAGCTCGCCGCTGGGATAGACGAGCTGCGTGCGCACGGCCAGGGTGAAGTCCGACTCGTCGAGGACGTCCCGGCACACATTGTCGGTCAAATGGCTCTGGAAGTCGATCATGGTGTGCGCCATGTCGTGTCGGCCGTCCGCCAGACACTGGAGACCGCTGAGCTTGAAAGCAAGAACATGCTCGGGGGCAGCGAGAAGGACGCCGCGGTTCTCGAGCAGCTGCTCGTGGTGGCGCTTGAAATAGGCGATGCGGCGATCGGCGTTGCTCCCGCTGGCGGTGCCGCGAGAAAAGGGGACATGGCGAAGCTCGCGGCCCACGAGCCCCCCAAGTCGAGACTGGACTGTCTGTGCGGTCGGAAGCAGCAGCGATTTGGGAACGATCAGCCTGGCGAGCTGGTTGCCGTCGGCGAGAACAGCCACAGACATGGGAACGATGCACGACGTTTTTCCTGGGCGATTAGCAACGAGACAACGACCGATCAGCAGACGCGATAGACCCCAAAACAGAGCGTCAAACACGCACCCTTCCCCATATTCAACTGCAGAACAGAGTTCGACTGCGACTCCGGCGCAATAATGGCTCTGGCCACGTCGACCTGCTCCGGCCGGATGAGCAGGTCGCTGTCAATTTCGAGGAGCAGCCAGTCCGGATGCTCGGCCGGGTCCCAGTTCGTATGGCCGGGATTCTGCCATTCCTCGGCCGCGCGAGCATCGTCCTTCTTGGCATAGGCGCGCTGGATTCGCTGCAGGCGTTGCAGCTGCGAGACAGAACGGCCAAAAGCAAGCAGGGCGTCGCGCATGTTGTGGCCGTAGGCGTACGCGGGGGCCGACCGAAGCAGCTCGAGCAGCGTGACGGGTGTGAGCCGCGGCCACAGACCGGCCATTTGCCGCCAGTTTTCGTAATGGCCGGTGTGCACAAGCCGCAGCTGCATGTGTTGCTGGATGGCCGCCATGGAGGCGGACGCAGCACGGATGAGGCCGGGAAGATCGCTGTGGTGCGGCACGGCGGAGGCGGCCGGCTTCTTCTGGAGCTCCTTGCGATGGAGGGCCTCGAGAGCAGCCAAGCTGTCGGCCAGGTCTTGGCCGTAGTTTTGGCGTAAAAGATCGGCCGATCCGGTGAAAGCAGCAATGATCTGGCCGAGTTCCGCAAACTCGTTGGGGACAGCCGGCGCTGGGGGTCGATGCCGTGAGACCGGGGCCGCATTCAACAGCGTCTTCCGCTGAGGCAGAGTGATAGCGACGGGTGCAGGCGGCGGGTGAATGTGGCGGCGAACCAAGTGGGCACAGAGAGACACTGTCGAGGAGCGAGCAGGAACCAGGTCGCCCGCTGCCTTGATAGCCAGATGCAGAGGCTCACACTGGCTCGACGCATCCAGGAGCGACGAGAAGACGGGCTGGGCCTTGGCAAGGAAGCACGACAGGTCCCAATTCGCGCGCAGGCGGCCGTACTCGGGCGAGATCTTGGTCATGGCCTTGTCGAGGTCGATGTAGTCGCTGTCAAAGTCGTCCGGCGCCGCAATGTCGCCCGGCCACATATTACAGACCAGGCGCGCCAGGCGCGCGCCTTCTTGGTCGCAGAGTCGCTGGTGCGCTGCCTGGTCGCGCTCCAGGTCGAGCGTGCTGTCCCAGCGCTTGTCTGTGCCGCCCACCAGGGGCTTGTAGGCGATGGAGGCGAGGCTCTGGAAGGCCTCGGCGCGGGGCACCTCGTTGAAGCGGAAGCCGGCATAGGAGGGATGCGGCGGCGGAACCAGCCTGCGGAGGGCCGGCTCAAAGACGCAGGCGGCAAGGAAGCGCACCACGTCCATGTTGGCATCGGGCGCAAAGGCGGCCAGGGCGAGCGTGAACATGATGCCGTGCATTTCGGCGGGTCGGCCCGAGTGGCCCCAGCAGAGCTCGACGAGGCTGCCCCAGCGCTCGGGGAGCGTGTCCGAGTCGAGCAGCGTGGCCAGCGGCGCGGCGTCGGCGCAGAAGGGCACCACGCAGCCGCCGATGAGCGGCCAGCCCTGCAGCAGCGAGCCGAGGCCGGTGGTGAGCGAGAGCCGGGGCCGGTGTCGCAGGATGGAGACCACCTGAAAGACGGGCGACGCGGCAGCGGCACGCGGCAGTCCCGCACGGCCCAGCGACCGGTACTCTAGGTCCATGTTGTCGGCCAGCGGCGTGCCGTGCTGCAGATCGGCGTGGGGCACCTCGTAGCGGCTGCGCTGGAGCTCGCCGCGGTGCGCCAGCGGAACCGAGGCGCTGTGGACGGCGTCGGCCTCGATCCGGGCCATGCGCTCGGCCTGGTCGGCGTCCTGGGCCTTGCCGGCCGCGGCGGCCTCGAAGAAGCCCAGCGTGATGGACTTGGCGAACAGGCTGCGCACCAGGCGGCCGTAGCGGTCGTGCTGCATGTGCGTGGGCAGGAAACGGTCCCAGCGCACCTTTTGCAGCACGCGCTTGTCGCGGGGGTAGAACTCGCGCGCCGGGGCCAGCCCGCAGATCTGGTCGAGGATGCCGACGCAGGCCTGCGACATGGGCGCCCAGGGCTGGCACCGTGCCGCCAGCAGCGTGTGCACGGCCTCTTCCTCGCCGGTGCGCCCGGTCAGGGGGTCGGGGAGGGGGGTCGAGGTGAAGGCGTGCAGCTGGGCCTTGGTGTAGAGAAGCCGCGGCTCCGGCGGACACGTCAGCCGCCCGAGCAGTGCGTCAATCTCGAAGCGCGCGTACGCCCTGTCGTCGCTGGTGACGCCTTTGGCGCTGGCGCCGCGGCGGTGCTGCGCGGCGGCGCTGTCGATCATGGACGACACGGCAATGTGCGGCCCGCTGCGCATCCACTGCAGCACGCCCAGCCGCGCCACCACGCTGCGGCGGCCGGCGTCCGCCTTGTCGCGCAGCACGATCATGCTCTGGAAGCCGTAGAGCGTGCCGGCGTCTTGGTTGGGGTCGATTTCGGCGCCCAGCTGGTGGCACTGCAGATAGCCCTGGGGGCTCACTCGGAAGAGCAGCTCGAGGTCGCGCAGCTCGACCCGCATCGGCGCGCGCGGCGTCGGCTGCACCACGCTGATGCGCTGGGCGTCCTCGAACTTCTCGAAGATGTCCGTCACGGCCTTGTAGAGCGGGCCGTGCGGGTCGACGAGGATGTGCATGACCGGCGGGAGGCGGCGAGCGGCCGTTTTGCGGATGGCGCGGCGCGCCTTCGTTTCCAGGCACCAGTCGGAGGCGAGGGCCTTCCACAGCACGCCGCGGCGGCGGAACTCGACATTCTGGGTGCCGGCGTGGTACCAGTGGACGCGGTTGTCCACGAGGTCGCGTGGCAGGTCGTAGACGCCGTCGTGGATGAAAACCCGGCGCGGGACGTACTCGAGGAGCGAGCGCCCGCCACGGCCGCCCGACAGGACAATGACGGCGCGGCCGCTGCGCATGCCAAAGTGCACTTCGTGGCGGCCCTGCAGAGCCACCAGCCGATGGGTCATGCCGGCGAGCGCCGAGGGATACGTCAGCAGATGCTGGGTGCCAAAGAGGTCGCGCACGTCCTGCGAGTCGCGGATGTCCTCCGGCAGCTTGCCCACGGTTTTGCCGTCCACGAGCACGTGGCCCTCGACAATGTGGAAGTCGATCTTCTGGCGCCGGCTGAGCTGGTCCTGCGGCGTGACCCAGACGCTCACCCATTCGTCGCCGTCGTGGGACTTCCAGGCCGAGAAGCCGGGGAGCCGGCGCGTGTCGCTCCAGAGACGGCCTGTGAAATCTGCGGTGTGCTCCCTGTCTTCCGCGACAGCGTCCGTCTGCGTCTCTGTCGCCGCTTTGTCCAAGGGTCCGCTGCTCAGACCGACGCAGTCGCCGATGGCGCGGTCCATGCTGCCCGGATACTTGTGGATGGCGTCGACGACGCGCTCCCTCATCGTTGCGGCCATGACCACATCGTGGCGCAACGTGTCTTGGTCCAGCGGCTCCAGCGCGTCCAGGTGGACCACGAGGTTCTGCTGCAGAGCCACGGCGGCCCGGACGTACTGCTCGAGCTGGGGGCCGTCGAGCTCATCGTTGTAGAGGCAGAACGTGGCAAACGTGCGGCGACACAGCAACGCTGCTTTGAACGCGTACATGGAGGCGCGGTGGGCGACTTCGCCCTCGGTCGCCGTGACCACGTCCTGCCGCAGCGTGTCGATCCACTGCAGCGTGGTCTCGCGGGCCTGGTGCAGCAGCCGCACCGCCTGGCTGCGTCCGTCGCCGTCCACGTCCACCAGCAGCGACTCCGCGCGAAGCAGCAGCGTGATCACGAGGTCCATCAGATGGGCCTCCCGCCAGTTTCCGCGGATGCTCTCCAGCCGGGCCCGCAGCTCCTCGAGCAGCCGCTGCGAAAAGGCCCTGTCGGCGAACACGGCGTGGATGCCGCCGAGAACGACATCGGCGCCGATGCTGTCCAAAGCACGCACGTCGCCCGGCGTCCGAGCCGTCAACGGCCCAACCTGGCTGGCCAAATGGCCCACCATGAGCAGCGTGTCCGTCTTGCCAAAGTTGATGTTGGACGACCCCAGCTCGGCCAGGATGTCCAGCCACCGCCGCTGCTTTCCGGAGAGCAGCCGCTGGTAGGCCTCGAACTCGTGCACCGACAGATGCGACGGGCACTCGGGACGACTGGCCACGGCGGCATAGGACGACGGGCACTCGGGACGACTGGCCACGGCGGCATAGGACGACGGGCCGTCGGGATGGCACGGAGGATGGCTCGGGACGGAGAACACGGTGTCGCGGATCTCGCGCGGGATGTGCACGCTGCAGAAATGCGCCAGCGTAAAATCGGAGATGGCGGCGCTGGGCCACAGCTGCGAGCCGGGGTCGTAGAGCTCGAAACGCGCCGCCAGCGGCAGCAGCAGCTTGGTCAACTTGGCCGTCACCTGCTGCGTCTGGTAGTGCGTCTGGCCAAACGTCTTGCTCCGCGATGCCAGCGTCACATGGCCGCCGAAGCGGTGTCCGTACGCGGCCAGCGGCACATGCCCTTGCAAGGCGTGTCCCAGAGCGCCCTTGTGCGACGGATAGGCAAAGCGCGCTCCAATGCCCCAGGTGGTCGTGCGGTAGGTGTCCAGAAACGCCGGAAGCGCCAGCTCGAACACCACAGCCTGGGCCTGCGCCGGGTCGCCGGGCAGCAGGTCCTCGCAGACCTCGATTTTCAGCCGATTCCGCTGGCGCCAGCGTAAGCAGCGCACACAACCGCGCACGTCTTTCTTGCCGCGGGCATCAACGGTGCACACGCACGAGTGCGTGCTGATCTGCTCCGTCAGGCGGGCGTACTCGGCCTGTTTCTGCGCGTGCTCCACGGTCTTGAGTTGACGCCTGTCGTTCTGGTCGCCCATGATCTGCCGGTAGAGCTGCATCAGGTCGGGCGAGGCTTCCGTATACCTGGTTCCGAAACACTCGCCCCCCAGCGCGCTGAAGAGCGTTTTGGGGCGCATGTTGGCGTTCTGGCGCCGTGCCTTGAGGTACATTTGCATCCGGCGAACGCGCTGGATATCGCGGCGCCCCGTCACATGAAGGACGTCCAGCAGTTCGGGCCCGAACAGCGGCCGATACTCCAAGAAAAGCGGGCAGGCGGCGCCCACAGCGGCATCCATGCGCGTCCACAGGTCAAACACGCACAGGAGAATCGCGCTGTTGTGCTCGCGGTCGCTGGTCGGCATCGGCTGGTCGTCCGTCAGGGCCTGGATGGCCTTGTCGACGTCCGTGGCAATGGCGCTGGCCGCTTCGGCGTCCATGGCGGCCCGGTGGTCCAGCCAGAGCGCATCGGCGACTCGTCGAGCTGCCGCCAGTTTGTGCATCGTCGACACCGCCAGCGTCGTGAACTTGTGCGCGTTGCGGATGCCGCCGCTGGCGCGAATGTCGGTGCTGGCGTTCTCGAGACGCTTCCGCTCGCTCGACGGATACATCAGATCCTTCCAGGCTCGGTTGAGATCCTGCAGATACCTGCTGCTGCTCGGAAGCGAGAGCACCAGGTCCTTCGGCGACGCCTGCTGCGGAAGCTGGGGCACATGGCGGATGCCCGTGACCTTGAATTTCTCGTACGCCCGGGTCACAAAGCCCGAAGCGCCAGAGACGGCGGTGTGCATCTCTGCCTGGGTGCCGTCGAGAAGGCGACGGAGCGTCTGGACCTGGGCCGCATCCGACGGCTGGTCCGCCACCAGATCCGCCATTTTGGCCAGTCGACGACAGAGCTTCTTCTGCAGCAGGTCCACCAGGGCCGGCTCCATATTCTCCGCCACGCAGTCGTCCAGCAGCTGCTTCAGCATCATGGCGATGACCATTTTGTAGCACACCAGCCCCGTCAAGCTGCCGTGGATCAGCTGCAGCTGGCGCTGGAGCGCTACGCGCATCACCAGCCAAAACGGAAGCCGCCTCCACGGCTCGTTTTTGTCGTACACCACCTCGTCGTGCACACGTTTCTGCAGCTCGTCCACTTTCGCCGGACCGCCCAGCGCCTCCAGCAGCGACAGCAGCATGTTCGTGATGAGCGCCGGGTTCGTCGTGTTTCGCTTCTCGTCGACCGTGGCGCCGGCCTTGACCACAGTGGCCGACAGCAGAGACAGCGCCTCGCTGTTGGCTTTTTCGAGGAACTTGGCCAGCGCGCTGGCAAGTCCGCCGCCGCCGAATTCGGACGCGGGAACACGCACGGCGCGCGAAGGAAACGTCCAGAGCAGCGCGTTGGGAGCCGCCAGCACATCTTCGGATCGAGGAGACGCCTCGAACGCTTCGAACACCATGTTGCGGTTGTTGTTCCTGGCCGTTAGTCTTGGCCACGGGAGATATGGATCGATAAACGTACTCTTCCGTGCAGTAGATCAGGAGACCGGCATTCTGCTCGACCACATGGAAGAACAAAACACGTCCCATGTCCATGTGAAGCTCCTCCAGTTCGTGTTGGACACTGTGTTCAGCCAACCCCAGCCCAAAAAGTTTCATGCTAGCCTCCAACGATGCCTTGGTCTTGGCCCATCCTGGACCAAGCTCAGGGTCTGTTGCATCCAGCAGCCGGTTGCAGGCATTCACGGCACGCTGTAGTAGAAGCGCAGTAAGGACTACGCTTTCAGCTTCCAGTTGCCCAGGAAGATGCGGAGGCATCACAAGGTGGTTGTAAATAGCAGTGAGTAAAGCCATCGTGAATATGCCGATAGGTAGATGTATAAGACGGGTGGTGACGAGATAAAAGTGCAAAGTATGTGAGTGTAGCAAGAAAATTAGGTCACCAAGATCAATGCTAAGAATACAGTGAAATAAAAGCAGATACAAGAGCGGCTGACGCGGATCTGAGAAACAGAACAAAACTCAGGTGTCAACAGCAGCGAACAACAGTGAGTTTAGCGAGAATCCCTGCGATTCCCCCGCACCTCTTCGCACTACTACACGAGTTCAGTGGAAGCTGCAGCACGCCAAATGAAGTTGCCTGGGCAGCATCGGGCACGTTTGTTGGGCTTGGCAGTCAGAAGGCCCAGCCGAGTGATGCTGGGAAGCAAACGAATATGTGCGCATATCGACCCACTTTTGTGGATATCGCATCTACGAGTCGTGAATGAACATGTATCGCATTTTCGCCTTTAGTCCTGTCTTGCCTGCACAGCGGCCTACATCTGAGGCCTACCTGGGCCGACATGGGCCTACATATCAGTGAAGGGGGAGCTAATCGTTGGTCTTGTGGCGGGTGCCTGTTTCTTCAGCCTACATCTACAGCTCAAATTCACGAAATACACAAATGTTGAGCAAATACGCAGATGCCGATTATTCATTCAAGGCTCTTCCAGTTTGCCTTCAAGCCTATCGTATTCCTTGCATGAAAGGCGAAGCTGGGGAGGGGGTGATGTCGCATGGTTGGCCGGCTGCACAGCCTCTTCAGCCCAGCACGGTCGACTTTTGGGCCGCTCACAAATGTAGGACTGGATGGGCAGATTTGATGTGTTTCAATATGGTGGAAAGTCTGTCTCGTATTTTCGAAATAGTATCTAACGTGCATGGCTATGTGAGGCAAATCCAAGGAACGCGAATCAGCCAACAATGGGCAAAGACGACAAACATCCACTCAAGCCTCAATGGTGGCGACCGTTGTCTTTGGCTGCAGCTCCGCCTGCTTCTTCTCCGCCTCTGCAACCGCCACATCTGCCGGAATCTGGTCAGGCGTCGAGTTCACAAGAACCAGAATCGGGCCCACGGCAGCCGCCATCAGGGCAAACGACAAGCAGCTATTGAATTAGGACAGTCAGCACGGTGTCTCTTCCAGGGGAATCCATCTACTCACAATCCAACCAGTGGCGTCGTCTTTGTCTTGGTGTTGATTCCGTAAGAAATGGCCTGGCCAACAGCTTCGATGCTGCGGAACGCGGCTCCATTTCGCACGTTAGCTGCAGATGTTAGATCCAGGAGTCACCAGCAAGGTGAAACGATAGAAACGGTACTTACCCTGTGCATCGGTGGCAAACGACGACAGCAGCCAGTACATGTAAGACTGCGACAGCGGACCCGTAGTTTGGACGAAAAAGTATGGCAAAATGGCCGACGGGTACAGGCTGTCGCTCCAGTCGATTTTGCCGGGGTTGGACTTTTTGAAGCGGACCTGCATGATGATCGTCCAGATATAGACGCCCAAATTCAGGGTGACAACAGTGAAGAGCCCGAGTTGAGCCCGGCGACGTTGGCTGAGCGACTTGATGTCGAGAATGAAGCCCAGGCCGAAGCATCCAACGCTACCCAGGCATAAGTATTGGAACCAGCAGAGGGCAGAGATCATACGTACATGCAGAAGAAGGGCGAGATCAGCGAGGACAGCGCCCGAGCACGAACAGAGAAATACGTCGCCAGATACGTCGACCACGACCCACTGTTTGTGAGAACGAGAATGAAACCGGACAGGATGGGCTGCTTGCTTACCTGTAAAAGAAGGACCAGACAGCCCAGATGGCCGACAGCAGAATCAGCTTCGAGCTCATGGTCTTCAGAATCTGTTTGAACTCCAGCTTCAGAGGCAGCTGGGGCGTCATGTGGATGCGCGTGCTATCCGAGCGCACGACGCTCTTCAGGGGCACGACGAGGAATGCAAAGGGCAGCCTGGCAAGTCAGAGATGTGAACAGCGCAAGAGAGCTCGAAAAGGACAACATACGCCATGCTCTCGATGACCATAAAGGCAATGTAAGTGTCGGGGGTGATGCCGCTTTTGACGCCGGCTGTGTGGTTTTTCGCCAAACTAGGACTGTTAGCAGAGATCGATAGGGACAGAAAGGACAGAGACACGTACTTGATGGCACCACCAACCAGCTGTCCCAGGTTCCGCGACACAATCCATAGAGCCAAATACTTGCCACGTGCTGCCGTGGGGGCGAGAGACAAAATGCTGCCAGCCTCGGCCACATACCACAACGCCGAGCCCGTACCGCCCAGAAAGCCGCCCAGAATCAGATACCACTGGTTGCCAAATTTGCTGTTGCAATAGTACGACGAGCCGCGAATGGGAAAGGTCATCGCTCCTAGGATCAGAGATCGCTTCACGCCCAAAGTATTGACAATAGGGCCGCCGAAAAAACACACTAATTCGGGGAACGGTCCGGCAGTCAGCACAAGCCGAAAAAAGGACCAAGTGTAAGTAGAATCCATTACCTGTGGCTAACATGGTGTAGCTTATCGCGGATCTGCAAGTGCGGGTTAGTCGAGCCCCGACGCCGACGACGTACGCAAATGGAAATAGTCCGAATAGCCCCCCTTCGCGGCCTGGCTCTAGACTCACGCAATGTTCGATGTCTGGGGAGTCGCCAGTCCTCCTCCTCCGAGACCAGCAATGGCATCGCTCATGGCCGGGCCACAAAACGCCTGCACGCTCAGAAGCAGCATCTGCGTCAAGCTGTGGCGGTGAACGCGCTTCCACAGAGGCAGCGCCGCTTCGTCGGTAGCCCCATCGACCACATTAACGCCATCGTTGTTAGCCTGCACGCCGGTCGAGTCTCCCCAGGCTTTGGGGGGAGCAGTAGTCTGGGAATCAAGGACAGCCATGGTAGCAAGTCGTGTCTGCTGGTAAGAATAATCAGACAAAACGCCAGAAAAGGTGTCTGGACGACGAGGCCCTATGGCCTTCTTTTATATCTCATCACGCCTTGTCGACTTCATCCGAAGCCGCTGCCGGCCACTGTCACCCTCTGTCGCCCTCTTGGCACCACATGTCACCGCTACGATCGTCGCTTGGTGGTGCAGGTCCAGCCGAGACTGGGTCTGCTGCGCTAGCCTGATAAGACTCCGATGCAACTATTTTCGCCGTTACATTATCATATTTGACATGGCACCATCGCCTTCCAGGTTCCGGGCCGCTACATATATTCTGCTCCGGCCCTTGCTACACTGGCGACGACCTCCCCGGCCGTCCGTTTTTTCTGCTGCGCCAAGCACGAAATCATGGAGCCGTCTCGCGTGTCGACCACTGTGGTCGTCGTCGGCGGAGGAGGCACTTTGGGCTCCTCCACAGCCCTCCATCTACTGCGGGCAGGCTATGCGCCGGCCAACATCACCGTTCTCGACACATATCCGATCCCCTCCGCTCAGTCGGCCGGTAATGACCTCAACAAGATCATGGGCGTGCGTCTGCGCAATCCCAGCGATGTGCTGCTGTCTCTCGAAGCCCGCGATATGTGGAGGAACGACCCTCTGTTCAAGCCCTTCTTCCACAATACCGGCAGGGTGCGTTGTCTTTTGTGTTCTCGGTACGGCTTTGACTAACAGCGTAGCTCGACTGTGCCAGCTCCGAAGATAGCATTGCGTCTCTGCGCAAACAGTACCAGTCGTTGTTGGATGCTGGCATCGGGCTCGAGCACACCAACTCGTGGCTTAACTCAGAGGACGCGATCCTAGCCAAAATGCCGCTGCTGCAGCGGGAGCAAATAAAGGCAAGACGACACCGAAATAGTAAAACAACACCCGCTAACACCACGCAGGGATGGAAGGCCATTCACAGCGAAGACGGCGGGTGGCTCGCTGCTGCCAAAGCGATCAACGCCATTGGAGAAGAGCTGAAGAGCCAAGGTGTCAAATTTGGATTTGAGGGGTGCGTGTCACTATTCTCTTTCCGCGCTTCCACCTCTAACGATTAGGGCCGGCTCATTCAAGCAACCACTCTTCAAAGACGAGCAAGAGACTGTCTGCATCGGAGTCGAAACAACGGACGGCACCAAATACTATGCCGACAAGGTCGTCTTGGCTGCTGGTGCCTGGAGCCCAGCTCTTGTTGACCTAGACGACCAGTGCTGCTCCAAGGTAGAACCCCCACACGCACCATTGACTTTCACTTTCACTACTGACCATCTAGGCTTGGGTGTATGCGCATTTGCAGCTGTCTCCGGCCGAAGCAGCGGAATACAAAGGAGTACCCGTGGTCTACAACGACGATATTGGCTTCTTCTTTGAGCCAAACGAGTAAGTACGACAATTTTGCCACAGCCACCAGCCCCCTAACAACCGCAGATACGGTGTCATCAAAGTCTGCGACGAGTTCCCTGGCTTCACCCGTTTCAAAGAGCACCTGCCGTACGGCGCAAAAACCACCAAGCGTGTTTCGGTGCCGCGATCCCATGCCAAACATCCAACCGACACCTACCCCGATGCTTCCGAGGTCACTATCCGCAAAGCAGTCGCTGCCTACCTCCCACGATTCAAGGACCGCCCTCTCTTCAACCGCACAATGTGTTGGTGCACCGATACGGCAGATGCAGCGCTTCTCATCTGCGAGCATCCCCGCTGGAAGAACTTCATTCTCGCCACAGGGGATAGCGGGTGAGTGTCTTTCTCTCCATATTCGGCAAAATCCGGTACTAATGAAACAGCCATTCGTTCAAGCTACTTCCCAGCATCGGCAAGCATGTTGTCGAACTCTTAGAAGACAGACTGCCGCCACTTTTGGCGCAGGACTGGAAATGGCGTCCTGGTGGCGATGCGCTCAGGTCTCGACGCGGGGCTCCTGCAAAGGACTTGTCAGATCTCCCTGGCTGGCAGCACGATGCGAAGCTTTAGGCGGAACACTTATTGCATCGGATGTTGCCGCAATGTGCGAAAAACACAATAACTGTATTTGCCATGGAATGGACCCCGTGAAGCGAGATGATGCTATTGTCGTTTAAGACACATCCTTTCTGCGTCTTTCAATTCGTGCCCCATTCTAAACCGTGTAAATATGCCCCGTCGACGTGACAATATTACGCGGTGGAAGGGACTGTCAAAACGTAAATCGTTCTCCGGGTCGAGCAGCAGCTCGTTCTCCAGACAGGCTGCATTAGCGGTCCACGCCGGGCAGCGTTCCTGGACGGTCACCGGCAAGTCACGCCCTTCTTTACATGGGCCGACTATCATTCGGTCGCGCCGCAGCCCCAGCTTTAGTCGCCATTCAAAAGAGAGAACAAGTGTCTCGGCCACGGCCACCATCAAGGCATACTGTTCCGAGTCGATGTCCGGGTTTCCGATACGCGGGTCGAGCAGCCTTTCTGTGGCCCACTCTGGCGATGAGCGGCGCCAAAAATACTCCATCTCGTACGTAGTCATGGGGCCGTTCGACGCGCACACAGCCTCGTAGAGCCGGTAGAACGAGCGCTGTGCTGTATCGCGCCAACACCACAGCGGCATCATCCGCAGTGGCATCAGGTCGCGCCCGTGGCAATTCACCGCCTCGGGATTTGCCATGATAGATCGAGGTAGCACCGGCAGGACCGCCGAGTAGTGATATTGCGGAAACGGCCAGAGCAGCCGCAACAGAAACAGGATTGCATTGGGCTGTGGCGGGGCCGTCAGGTCTTGTGCGGCGCTTAACGTGTATCCCAGATAAAGACCGGGCAGGTTGGGTAGAAAGCGTCGCCGGAACAAGATGAGTTTGATGCGGTACTTCATCGGCAAGTAGCGAAAATTCCAAAAATACAGATAGAGGGTTTTGAGGCGCCCCGTTGCAACGATGGTGGCAGCCGCAGGTCGAGAAGGCTGCTCGCCGATAGGGGTCTCTGAAACGCGGTTGTCGGCCGCAGAACTTCTGCCAGGGCCGGCTTTGATTCGAATTGGACAGTCCAACCAACGGCTTAGGTTTAAAGGGCTGTCAACGGACACTTGGTTAATCCAAGGCCAGTGATTGGCCAACATCCATGAGTAAGCAGGGCTACACGGATGTATCTTACCAAATGTACTTCTTACCATTACCATACAGAAAATGTAAAGCTGTATTTGGCCACACCAGAAGCCGTACAGTGCATCGCGCTGTAGTCCTTGGGCATCCTTTATAACAATAATCAATTTTTGTTTCACGGTGCGAAGCTTTAGGCAGAACAATTACTTCATCGAGTGTTAATTCAGTGTGGGAAATACGTGATGACAGTCTTTGCCACCAAATGGACACAGATGAATGAAATACTGTATTTTGTCTCCACGTGTAAATAGCATTCCGATTCGTACGAGAGAAACCTGTAGTTGGTGCCACGATATGATACCAGAAGTAGTGCAGACGGTTTCATTGACATGGGATGAACTCGGGCAGCTCGTTCTTCGGTATTGCCTAGTCTTATAAAGACGCCTCTATAAAATGGTGTTCGCTGGCCCTCTCCTAGTTCGTAGGCCGTTGAAGCCCAAGACTAAAACATTTTATGAATACGATCTATGACGGTTAAGCCGCATATGAACGAATAACTCGGTTTGATTTCTGAGATAACTAAAGATAACGGGGCAGAAGATGACGGTTAAGCAGCATATGAACGAATAACTCGGTTTGATTTCCGAGATAACTGAAGATAAAGGAGTAGAAGATGACTGTTAAGCAGCATATGAACGAATAACTCGGACTGCTTTTTGAAATAACTAAAGATAAAGAAGAAGAAGCAAACTGGTAGGTGTTTGCTACCTTTCTAGCCTCAGCATATCTGTCGGAATGTGGCACGGAGGCTATTTTAATTCTCGTGCAAATTTCTTTCGCGGCGTTGGACCAATTTGGCCTTTTGGATTTTGCTTGACAATTTAACAGGGTTCACGCCAGGAGTCTCAAAGACATAGTCAATCTCTTCGAGCGTGAGGAAGCGGAATTCGGGGAAGAATTGCCAAGTCAAATAAATGCAAAGGGTATCAATGCCAATGAATATAAAGTAGACCTTATGAGAATGAGCTTATGAAAACGTCAACAAGCAGGTACACATGACAAACATACCTTCCACCCAATCTTGGCTAACAGGTCGCCAATACCATAACTCATAGCGAAGCCGAGAGCGTTCTGGAAAAACGAGTACATTCCCATGCCCTTGGCACGCTGGCTGTAGTGCAGCACCTCGTTGGGGTAGATGTTATGGAGAGTGGCCGCTGTGGAATATGTTAGTGAATGCATCGGGAACCTGATGAAGAGGGGCAGCAGACGTACACAGAAGTCCGTTGGTGATCTGAAACAGGTAAATAATCACGATGGACAAGATTCCCATTGCTTTCATGGCAATCCCTTGAGCAAACAAAGCACCCGTCACGGTCATTAGTGACAGGAAGAAGATGAATGCGGCCAGTGTGGAAAGAAGAAGGGTGCGTCTGGGGACAATATCAATGATAAAAGAGCCCCCGACAGTGGAAAAATACGACACCACAGTCATGCCGAGGTTGATACCGAGCTGTTGTTGCGTGTTCGTGAAGCCGACCAAGGTAAGGATGCTGGGAAGATAGTAGTACAAGAGGCTTGTGCCGTTGCACTGCTGGTAGAATGAGTAAATAAAGATGACTAGGAGACGGTACCGGGAGGCCGCGTCTCTCCACAAGGGCGAGAAATCCCACGGCTTTGTGTTGACCTTTTCGAGGGAGCCCTGGATCTGCTTCATCGTGGCAACGACGATCGGATCGTCGACGCTCTCGCTCGAGGTGTGGTATTTGGCGATGATCTGCCTGGCGGCATCAAGCTTGCCCTTGGAGACAAGATAGCGGGGAGACTCGGGCGTGAAAGGGTATACAAGAAGAGCCACAATGATGGGGGGGCCGATTTGGAAGACCATGGGCATTCGCCAGCTCCAGTCGCCGTCGAGGTAGGAGCCGCCAAGCAGGACGCAGGAGATGATAATGGCGCCAATGCTGTAGACAGAGCAGTAGAGACCGACTGCGAGACCACGATAGGCCGATGGTGCCACCTCACTCATGTACATGGGTCCCACGGTGGCACTGAGAGAACAGCCGACACCGGCAACGGCTCTGCCGGCGCCGAGGACCGCAATGTTGGGAGCCACAGCCTGCATGACACAGCCGAGGACAATGATGGTGTTGCCGACACAAGACGTGCCACGACGGCCGATAACATCAGAGACCCACTGGAACACACTGGCGACACAGTTGCCGATGGACATGGCGGCGATGACAATGGCCACACGAGCGCCGCTGGTGCCGACGTGGAAGTGTTCGCGGAACGCAGGAAGCGCAGGCATGCTGCCGATGACGCTGCCGTCAATGGCAAAGGCCGCAACACCTAGTCACTTGGTTAGACGGGAAAAACAACCAGAGGGAAAAACACCGGAGGGAGGTACGCACTCAGGCCTTGGATAGCAATGACCACAGCGAGACGCATTATTGCCTTTGACTTCCATGTCAGGGCCTCACGGGACATGGCATTCAGGTCCACCTCGGTGATTTCATGTTCGACGGCCTCAATGCGGTACTCCTCAATCTTCTCGTTCGTGAATGGGAGGTCCGCCCCGGCGGGCGGCTCCTTGGAAGCAATGTGGGAACTCATGATTGGTGACTATTGCGGTGTGTCGGGAAGTTAGAACAATGGCATCTCAGGGAGCTTGATGATGCAAGACCCGGTGTTAAGTGGAGGAGTGATGTGCTGCCACAGTGCTGGCTATATAGACGGGCTTAACGTCCGCCATTGTTCCCCGGGTCCGGGGAAAGTATCGGATTGGGGCCGGGGCTACGATGAATCGTGGGGACCCCGCGGCGAGATGTCACCCTTTCTCCTTCCCCGCTTGATAGGTGTGGATGGATGAGGCCGTGAAGCGAAGGGTTAAAGAAATATCCGTTATAAAGCCAACGGGTTATTAACGAATGACCGAAGAATGGAACGTCGTAAATAAAGGAGCGTGAATACTTAAAAGGTTGTATTCGCCGCGACGTCTCACGTGATAACGGAAGAGTATCCTTGCTCAGACACTGCTTTGAAGCCGGCGCCATGGATCAGGATTCTACCACATCAAGCCACCTGCATTACACGTCTCCCGCGTCGTCCTGGACCGAGGCGCTGCCTATTGGCAATGGACGGCTGGGGGCCATGGTCTTTGGACGGCCGTCGACCGAGGTGCTGAAGCTCAACGAGGACTCTGTCTGGCATGGCGGCCCTCAGCAGAGAGTTCCGCCCGACGCCTATCGGAACCTTGCCAAGCTGCGTCAGCTGATCCGAGACGAGCAACATGCTGCTGCAGAGTCCCTTGTCCGCGAGGCCTTTTTCCCGGTGCCCAAGAGCATGCGGCACTACGAGCCGCTCGGAGACTGCACGATCGAGTACGGGCACGACGAGCAGAGCGTGACAGAGTACCGGCGCTATCTCGACATTGCCCAGGCACAAGCCACCGTGGCATACCGCTACCACGACATCACGGTCCAGCGCGATGCCATTGCGAGCCTCCCGGACAACACGCTGATGATTCGGCACACGTCCTCGGAGCCGGTCCGGTTCGTCATCAGCCTCGATCGCGCGGGTCCGAATGAAGCGGACACAAACAACTATCTCGACGAGGTGTATGCGCAAGACGGGCGCATTATCCTGCATGCCACACCCGGCGGCCGCAACAGCAACAGACTATGCATGGCACTCGGCGTGGCTGGGCAGGATGAGCGAACGACAATAGAGACGCTGGGCCATAAGCTCGTGGTCACCTCGTCGTCGTGCATCATCGCCATTGGGGCGCAGACGACATATCGCCATGCGGATGTAGAGTCTGCCAGCCTCTCGGACATCAACGAAGCCCTGCAGCGGCCGTGGCCGGAGCTGCTGCAGCGACACAGGACCGACTACGCACGGCTCTATGGTCGCATGAGCCTGCAAATGTGGCCCGACGCCAGCCATGTGCCCACGGACGAGCGAATCCAAAGCGCGAGGGACGCGGGCCTGGTCGCCCTGTACCACAACTACGGGCGGTATCTGCTGATCTCGTGCAGCCGGGACTCCTCCAAGGCCCTGCCGGCAACGCTGCAGGGCATCTGGAACCCGCTGTTTGAGCCGCCATGGGGCTCCAAATACACGATCAACATCAATCTGCAGATGAACTACTGGCCTGCGGCGGCCTGCAGCCTCTTGGACGACTGTGCACGGCCGGTGGTCGACCTGGTGGAAAGGATGGCGGCGCGTGGCCGGAAAACAGCTAGAGACATGTACGGCTGCGGCGGATGGTGTGCCCATCATAACACCGACATCTGGGCCGACACCTGTCCGCAGGACCACTGGATGCAGGCCACCGTGTGGCCGCTGGGCGGCGTGTGGGTGACGAACGACATGGTGGAGACGCTGCGCTACCAGTACGATGCGGACCTGCACCAGCGCCTGTTCCGTGTGCAGGAGGGCTGTGTCGAGTTTCTGCTTGATTTTCTGATTCCGTCTGCCTGCGGCCGGTATCTCGTGACAAGCCCGTCGCTGTCCCCCGAGAACACGTTCGTCTCGGCATCGGGCGCCACGGGTGTGTTTTGCGAGGGCTCCGTCCTGGACATGAGCCTTGTGCGAATCGCGTTGGAGCAGTTCCTGTGGAGCACCGACACGCTGCACCTGCGTGCCCATGCGCTGCAGTTGCGGGTGCAGCGTGCTCTGCTCAAGGTGCCGCCGCTGCGGATCAACGGCCAAGGGCTGATCCAGGAATGGGGTCTGAAAGACCACGCAGAGCATGAGCCTGGCCACCGCCACGTCTCGCACCTCTTTGGGCTGTACCCGGACCATGTCATCAGTCCGGTGCGATCGCCCGCCTTGGCCGAGGCGGCCAAGAAGGTGCTCCGACGACGAGAAGCGCATGGGGGCGGGCACACCGGCTGGAGCCGTGCCTGGCTGCTGAACTTGCACGCACGACTCTTTGATGCTGACGGCTGCGGCGAGCACATGGACCGCCTGCTGGGGACCTCGACCCTGCCCAATATGCTCGACTGGCATCCGCCATTCCAGATCGACGGCAACTTTGGCGGGTGTGCGGGGATCCTGGAGTGCCTGGTGCAGTCGGCGGAAACAGAGGTGGACGGCACGGGGGTGGTCGAGATCCGCCTGTTGCCTGCATGTCCGCGTGGGTGGGAGAGTGGCCAACTCGAGCGCGTGCGCACACGGCAGGGATGGCTGGTGTCCTTTGCGTGGGAGAAGGGCGTGGTGAAGGAGCCGGTGGCCGTGGAGAGCACCCACAAGCAGGCTTTGAAAGCAGTCGTGCTTTTGCCCGATGGAAGCACGCGCATCTTTTACGCAAAGGATTAGGCTTTTGCCCGAGTAAACGCATCTTTTGAACCTAATGAAAATAGTTGGTGTCCTCTACGTAAAGAAAGGGTAGCATCGAAAGCAGTTGTTTTACCCGACGGAACACGCACCTTTCCATGAATTAGCGAGTTAACCTAATAAAAATAGTTGGTGTCCTCTGCGTAAAGAAAGGCGGTGAAAGAGCATCGTGGAGAGCAATGAAAGCAGGATTTGAGAGTAGTAGTGTTTTACCCGACGGAACGCATCTTTCCATGGATTAGCTAGCTGAACTTGATAAAACCCGGTTGGTGTCCTCTACGTGAAAGAAAGGTAGCATCGTGGAGAGCACCGATAAGTAAGCTTTGAAAGCAGTATGTTTTACCCGACGGAAACGCATCTTTTACTCCACGAATTAACAAGCTTTAAAAGCAGGTTTTACCCGACGGAAACAAGCATCTTTTACGCCACGGAAACTAGTGCTTGCCTACCCGCAGATTCGCACCTTTCTCCGCACGCTATGGCTCGGGGCTCCAGCGCGGGCACGGCTGAGCTGCCGGAGTCGCTCTGCCAGACAGATCTGCACATGGACAGTTCGCGGTGGGAAAACGGCAGCTTTTGCCCATGAACAACGATGTCGGGTGAGAGGCATAAAAACTTCATCTCCCAGACCGGATCGCTGTTTCTGTCTTCGCCTTCACCCATCTACAGCAATATGTCGTTCCCCAAAGCCCAACCGGACTGGAGCAATCTGGGCGTTCTTCATCGCAACACGCTGCCGCCTCGGGCGCATTTCTTCCCGTACGAATCCGAGGAGAAGGCGCTGACGTTTGACCGCAACAACAGCGGGCTCTACCAGTCGCTGAACGGGACGTGGAAGTTCCGGCACGACAGCTCACCCTTCGAGGCGCCAGAATGGGCCGACGCGAACCCGCGCGCCTGGGACGACGTCACGGTCCCGGGCATGTGGCAGCTCCAGGGCTACGGCCGGCCCCTCTACACTAATGTCAACTATCCCTTTCCGGTTGATCCGCCCAACGCTCCCCACCTCAACGAGACGGGCTCGTACTGGCGAGAGTTTGTCGTGCCGTCCGGGTGGGACGCGGCAAAGCAGCAGATCCGCCTGCGCTTCGAGGGCGTGGACAGTGCTTTCCACGTCTGGGTGAACGGCAAGGAGGTGGGCTATAGCCAGGGCAGCCGCAATCCCAGCGAATTCGACATCACCGACTTCCTGGGGCCCGCTGCCGGCACAGCCAACACCGTTGCTGTGCGCGTGTACGAGTTCTGCGACGGCTCTTACCTCGAGCGCCAGGACCAATGGCTGCTGTCCGGCATCTTCCGCGACGTGTACCTTGTGGCGTTCTCGAAGACGGCCGCCATCACCGACTTCGAGGCTACGCCCATGGTGGCTCCCGATCTCGCCACCGCCGTCTTGCGCGTCTCTGTGGCGACGACGCAGGGCGGCGGCCAGGGCCCCTCCGTCACGGTGAAACTCAGCAGCCCGAGCGGCGCGGTGATTGGGACGCAGACCGTGGCGCCGTCGGCGACCGCAGAGCTGGCGGTGGCCGCCGACGCCCTCCAGCTCTGGTCGGCCGAGGATCCGGTGCTGTACACGGTGGTGCTCAGCTACGGGGACAGTGTGATCGGCCAGCGCGTCGGCTTCCGCCGTGTCGAGCAGAAAGGGGCCAACTTTCTCGTCAACGGGCAGCCGATCATCTTCTACGGCGTCAACCGGCACGAGCACCACCCTTTGTACGGCCGGGCCGTGCCCTACGAGGCCATGCGCGCCGATCTGTTGCTGATGAAGAAGAGCAACATCAACGCGCTCCGCTGCTCGCACCAGCCCAACGACCCCCGTCTCTACGAGGTCTGTGACGAGCTGGGGCTCTACGTCATGGCCGAAGCCGACCTGGAGACGCACGGCTTCGATGCCGTCGAGCGCATCGACATCCCGCACAAAGAGCGCATGACGGGCATGGCCATCCAGGAGCTATCCTACCGGCGCGCAGCCAAGTGGACGTCTGACAACCCCGACTGGGAGGCGGCGTACCTGGACCGTGCCGTCCAGCTCGTGGAGCGCTTCAAAAACCACGCCTCCGTCGTGTTCTGGTCGCTCGGGAACGAAGCCTTCTACGGGCGCAACCATGCGGCCATGTACCGCTGGATCAAGCAGCGGGACCCGAGCCGCCTCGTCCACTACGAGGGCGACCGCGAGGGCGTGACCACAGACATGTACAGTGCCATGTACCACTCGATCGACGACCTCAAGAAACACATCTCGGAGAAGACCGACCGGCCGCTGATTCTCTGCGAGTTCGCCCACGCCATGGGCAACGGCCCCGGGGGGCTGCGGGACTATATCGACATCTTCCGGGCCGAGCCGCTGCTGCAGGGCGGCTTTGTGTGGGAATGGTGCAACCACGGGCTGCTGAAACGCGAGGGCAAGACGGCCTACTATGCGTACGGCGGCGACTTTGGCGACCAGCCCAACGACGCCGACTTTGTGCTGGACGGCCTGGTATTCTCGGACCACTCCGCCACCCCGGGCCTGGCCGAGTACAAGAAGACCATCGAGCCCGTCTCCGTCTCGCTCGAGGGCCACACGCTGGCGTTCACGAACCACTACTTCTTCAGCCATCTCAGCCACCTGCGGGCGTCCTACCGGCTGGTCTGCGAGTCCGGCAGCACCGACCCGGCGCCGCTGCGCCTCCCCCCCGTCGCGCCGGGCACCACGGGCTATGCCGAGCTGCCCGGCGACGCCCGCCTGCCGCACACCGAGGACACCTGGCTCGAGGTCTCCCTGCAGCTGCGGCACGGCACGGCGTGGGCGGCCGAGGGCCACGAGGTCGCCTGGAGCCAGCTGCCGCTGCCCACGGAACAGAAGCCGCTACGGCAGCGCACGCCGGCGGCGGTCCCGCCAGCCGCCGCCGCCCTCAGCGTGGTCGAGGAGCGCGGGCGCCTGTTCGTGTCCGGGCCCGCCGTGCCGTCGCGCTTTTCCTTCGACCTGGTCCGCGGCAGCCTGCAGTGGTCCGACGCGGCCGGCCCCGTCCTCAC
The DNA here is from genome assembly GCA_001513895.1 of Graphilbum fragrans. Taxonomy (NCBI): domain Eukaryota; kingdom Fungi; phylum Ascomycota; class Sordariomycetes; order Ophiostomatales; family Ophiostomataceae; genus Graphilbum; species Graphilbum fragrans. The sequence continues at coordinate 157,604 of LLKO01000029.1, forward strand.
AAAGGGCCCCGAGCTGGGCCTGTACCGCGCGCTGACGCAGAACGACGCCGGCTTCGGCGGCGACGGCCTGGCCTGGGCCGAGTTCCGCCTCGGCGCCGCCACCATGGCCGTCCGCCGCGCCACGTGGGCCGCCCAGGCCGACGGCACCGTCACCATCGTGGCGCACGTCCGCGTGGCCCCCCCGGTGCTGGCGTGGGCGTGCGACGCGGCCATCACCTACACCCTCGCGCCGGACGCGGTGCGCATCCACGCCAAGGGCGCCTTTTCCCGGTCGCCCCCGACATACGTTCCGCGCATCGGCTGGACGCTGTCGCTGCCCAAGGGCGCTGGCGGCGCCGAGTGGTTCGGCCGCGGCCCGGGCGAGTCGTACCGCGACAAGAAGCAGGCCGCGAAGATGGGCCGGTGGACGGCATCCCTGGACGAGCTGCAGACGCCCTACGAGTTCCCGCAGGAGAACGGCAGCCGCGCGGACGTTCGCTGGGTGCGCATCCGCTCGCCGCACCGAGTGCTGGAGGCGCGCATGCAGACGCCCTTCCACTTTTCTCTGCGCAAGCACAGCACCGACGACCTGGACAGATCCAGGCACCCGCACGAACTGACCGAGCTGGATGAGCCTGTTTTGAACCTGGACTACCAGCAGCACGGCCTGGGCACCGGCAGTTGTGGTCCGGGCCCGTTCGAGCAGGACCGCCTGGCAGCCGCGCCGTTTGAGTTCACGACCGAGCTCCGGATTCTCGATGCTGGGCGTGTTGGATCTTGAGCAAAATGAGACGTGGCCAGGAGGAGGCGTTACTTCTTTGGCCAAAATGACCTAAAATCCCAACGATAAACACTTGTAGCAACAATATACCAACGAGCTCACAAACAAAGCCATTTGCTTCATCATCCTATAAGCCTACGTGAAAGTAAGCCGCCCAGGTAGGATGAAACGTGTCACCCGCAGATGCCTTGTATCCGAGATAAACAGCGTCTCGTTCTTTCGGTTTCGCTCCAACTTCGTCCCGCAAGCACCGGACCCCATTCCTTAGCCCATGCACTATGGCCACATTAACATCGCCACCCTTCTTCATTGCCTCAGCTATAGACTTATACACGCATCGAACCATTACGGGGCACTCCTTGTCCGATACAGGCCACATAGTCCCAATCACATGTTGAAAGCCAGCCAGCTGACATGCACACATAAGGCTGAGGCTCTCGTCGTGGAGATCGTCTGCTCGGTTGACCCCCGTGTGGCATGCTGACAGATAGGCGAGAAGCGGGCGCTCTAGCTCGGTAGCCGGCAAATTCTCTCCGCTGTCGTTTTGAGCCCGGAGATCCAGTATGTCCCCCATTGTCAAGGGATCGTCCTTGTGGTCCTTCAGCATCAAAACACTCTCGAGTGGATTTGTCGGGTGGGCTTGGGCATGCCCTGCAAAGTGGACGATACTGGCACCATTCCGAATGTGGCCGAGGACTTCATTCTTGCAAGGCCTGTCGAGGATTTTCGCACGGCCTTCAAGGCACTCCTGGATCTCCTTCACTTCTCTCTCTGTCGCCGGCAATGGACTGCGGTCGTCCGTAGTGGCCATAGAAATAAGGATGGGACAGGTCTCTCGTGTCTCCTTATCCTCCATTGTCCCATCTGCGCTTTCCTTGTCTTGTCGAACTTTGGCCCTGTCCTGGTGTGCAAAAGCCAGCGATCGTATAGATGGGCTATATGACATGATCGCCGACTCGAAGAAATCTTGTGCTTTCCTATCTTCAGATCCTTGCACATGTAAAATACGGTCGCCGTTCTCATTGTACAAGCCTGCTGCGTGGATGGGCAAGCGCATTAATGCACCCGTAGGAATCCACCAGATGCGAGGAAGCTGTGTCGTGCCGTTCTCGGCCAATATACAACCAATGACAGGGCGCACAAGCATATCCCAAAGCTTTGTCAGTACCCCATAAAAGTGTAAATGGTGTGGTCCACCGTTTGCGACCACCCCCACCCATTCCAAGATGTCTTCGAGTTTCAGGTCGGTGAGATGGACGTGGTGGACCTGTTCATGCGCGGATAAAATAAAGGCGTCACACCGGCGCGGGCTCACATTCACCACGACAAGCGTTCCTCCCAGGTCCACTGCTGTCTTTCTGAGCTCCGTTGCTGACGGGGGCAACTGAAACCCCTAGAAATCCGTCAACCTTGCGTATTTCGTTGACAGTCGCCTCAAATTCACGAGAGATACTCTCTAGCTTTTCGGATGTACATGGCGGGCTGGAGGTTCTGATGGCTGCATCTCTCCATAGATTCGCATCCTGAAGGCGGTCACGGACGGATATATATCTCTTCGCGAGATCTGGGTTCTTCCGCCCCAAGGCCTCCACATTGTGTCGGGCTTCCAAAAGCTGGCTTTGAATTATGCCACGTCCTTCTTCGAGTAGACAGACAGCCTGCTCTATATCTTGCTCCCCCAACACAGGCTGGGCATTTGAATCCCCGATCGGAGTAGTTTTCGCTTCCAGCATTGCCGCTACCGCCAAAGTGACAATGCCGGAATATTCCCGTATGATGCGCTGTTTATTGTAATTCGGAAGTGCCTGGACAACCACCATGTGAAGTAGGGGAACCGCGGTTTGGAGCAATTCATATGCTTTGTCCTCTTGGTTTTCTTGCAAGTAAATCCTCGCGGCCCGTTTCGCAGCCTCTATGCGTGTCGACAGCACCCCACGGTCACAATGGGCAGCTTGAGAAAAATGATTGGCTGCTTCCTTCCAATCGTCAGGGGCGCAGAGAGGGTTCTCTTCGAGCATCCTGCCTAGGTGGAAGAGGTAGTGGGCTTGCCTGTGGTGGCCTTTGTTCACCTTCTCAACCACAAGCTGCATCTCCTTAATCGCCGCGTTAATGTCATCCTCACCCTCCTTTTTAGCAGTTTCATGATGATTGTGGGTCGACGGCGCTGGTGGTTGGGTATTGGATATGCCCCGTAAATACAAAATCTGCGCTCGAGTGCTCCTGTGTAGAAGACGTCTCAAACTTCCTTCAGGAGTATGCTCAACAGCTTGTTCCGCATATTTTATAGCGTTGTCAATATCCTCCCCTTCTTCTTTATGGCGAAAACGTGTAGCCAGAAGACACGAAAGCGTCGAAAAGGCCGAAGCTTTATAGAACCCATTTGGTGTTTTCTCCGTGCCATCTTTAGCCCATCTGATTGCCGTATCAAGATCATCCGGGCTGTTCCACCGTTCAAATTTCCTGCCATGAAGATTGGCCAAGTTGCAGTAATTTATGCTGCTGTAAATGCTGTTACCCTCCGCATCCGCCAATGCCTTTTGCACTGCCTTGTGCATGGCCTCGGTAGCATTCCCAATATCCTCATCGACTTCGAACATGTCGTAGCACCGTTGGTACAAGCAGGCCAATTTGTCCCACACAAATGCCTTGTTTGCTAGGTCTGGGTGCAACTTGTCCTTCTCTAGAACCTCCTTGCAGCACTTGATGCCGTTGTCGAGGAAAGTGCGAACGTCTCCGGAACGTCTAGATTGCCTCAGAAAGACTGTGGCTTTCAACTTTGTGAGTCTAGCCCACAATACTATATCTGGAGAAGAGTTTTGGAGAGCAGCATCAACTTGCTCGCGAAGGCAGTCAATCCAGTCACTATCGCCATGTTCGTCGAAATACACACAGATGCTCATACCGCATCGTACCAGGATGTTTGATACATCTTCTGATTGGTTCCACTCGGTCCCGCTTTTGATCATTTCGACAGCGGCATATGCTTTTTGGAGCGATTCGTTCAAATGTGTAATGTCGCCTGACAGTTGAAACTTGTTCAACATCTCCGACGAAAGGTCGTTTTGATGCTGCAGTTCGGCTAGAAAGATTTTTTTTGCCAACAACTTCTGCACGGTAGCTCCCATGGGGAGAAATCTTCATATTTCTTGCAGCCCGCCCAATGTCATTGCGAAAGATAATTGCCGGATGAACGCTTCAACTCTTCCCACAGCGTTCGAGTATGTCGAGCCATGTGACTGGCGGTTTGCCAACATGGATCCAGTTCTCTCTTCATGTGTCTCTGAATAGAAGATAGGGCCCGAAACCTCCATGGCCAAGTCCTTTGACAAAAGCGCGTATGGCAGCAGCATAAATGTGCCGGGGCGCATCATTGTGCTGCCAAATTTTGAATCTGGTAGTGTTGTGTCTTTTGTCCCATTCGGGTAAATCCAGAATAGTCTAAGAGTATCCCCACATTTATTCTGAAAGCCTGAAAGAGCAAATCAATGAAGATGATTCTTGGGAAGCATCCGACCTTCTTAGGACTCTTGCTTGCAAGCCGGAGAAGGAGGTGAGATCACTCCGGCTACAAAAACTGGCAGAGGCCGAGAAATTATGTCGAGGAGAGGGTGGTGCGGATGATGCGGATGATTCGAGTGTCGCAATATCGCAAATTGCGCTAGATGAGCTGTTTGACATGTTTCCACCCGTCAACCGAGATGCGGAATATGTCGGGGGCGGTGCCATGGACACTGTGTCGTACGCCAAGGACTGCCATATCAGGATTGAAAACTGGCAGGGGGGGTGGTGAAACTAAATCTACTCCTGATAGTGATACTGAAGAGTAGTACGCTAACAGAAGGTGCAGACAATCTTTTTTTTTCTTAATTGGGTACAAGATATCAGTTAGACAACATAGCTGCTTCAAATCGTACCAATGTGCATGTACTTCGTCATCGTTGTAGGCTGTTTAATTTAATTTAATTCAACTTTTTATCTCCCCACTTTCAGCCTGGCGAATAAAAACAAAAGGAAATGTGGCTTAGATTGGGCATAAATAATACAAGCGAGAGGTTGGGAAGAAATAAGCAACCTCCTCTACATCCGAGTTCTACGGTCCGTTTGCAACAGATCAACCACGATGTCCATCACGGCGAACATATTGCTAAATACTCCGCTACCGCGTTCAGAAATCGAATTAGGACGTCTAGTCCTGAATCCGCTGTCCCCGAATACTGTATACTACCAGCCGGAAACCCCCAACGCGCCGGAAAGCAATGGACATCGCAGCAGCAACGGCAGTCCAGACGACATCATCACATCACGCTTCGAAACATGCGAAATCTCATAGACATAACAAAGGATGCCCGGTATGGAACCAGCTTGTTCCAGTTTCTGTCACTATCAAAAATGAATCACCGACAGGTACTGGCTATTGTCAATAGTCGCCTCTGTACCATTCAGCATTTGCGGGATGCCGAAGCCTATTTTAAGGCTGTTTGTGAAATCGATGAGGTTCGGCGGTGGATTGAAGAATATAGCCAACGGCCGCGGACGCAGGTATCCTTGGTCTGTGGCCTCCAGGCTATGGTCGACGCCCGGATTGACCAGCAAGTTATCAAATCTTTGGGACTTGGCGGATCGGCCTCTGTGCCAGCATCGGTAGTGGCTGCAGCTGCGGGGATTCCTCTCCCTGATCTGGGCTTGGATTTGAACGTCAACACGGACAACATGACTATTCGTCGAAGCCAAACGGAGTATACCGCAATGGGGGAAATGGTGTACGCGGTGCAGTATCGGAAAATCAATATTTCCAGATTCAAGCGGCGAAGTCTGACCTACCCCGTCCTTGCCACTCGCTACGCTTGGAAAACTTTCTTGGGGGAACGCGATGCAAGCGAAGGCGAAGACAATGGCATCAGCAACGAGCGTGTCATTTGCGCCGATATTGACGGGCCTCCCAGCACAAAAGACTTTCTGGGGACATGTTCATTCAGAGATGTCGATATGGTCAAAACTTCATGTACCAGGTGGACAGTGAGAACGATGAGTGCAAAGACAGTGATGAAGAGTGATGGCAGGAAGAATAGCGAACACGAAGACAATGATGAGGATTGGAGGTTATTAGAACAATGGGTTTGTTTTTAATGGTACTAAGGGAAGTTCTGGGCATAACTCACATGAGCATCACATACATAGACACATTAACCGACGGTTTTTCTTCCTTTTACGATTATACAGTTCTTAGCAGTAGAATCAATTGTTGGTTTTATCGATGAAGCCCTTCAGTGACACATAAAATGGATTGGGCTAGTTTCGAATGCGTTTTTTCGCCAATGCTTGCACTTGGTTTAACAAAAACTCCTTGAGCCGCCCTTTTATGGCGTACATTTACCAGGAAAGTCTTTTTTTTTTCCATCGGACATCGACCACCCACGACACATTAGATACCAGAACACGCTTAAGTACGAGGAAAAGAAGGAGAGTATAGTACTATGGTATAGTGAGAGGGGGGACCTATGTATGAAGTGCCTCGGAACAACGTCTATTGTCCCTCTGCCGTGAAACCGCCCTTCCAGAGACTTTTGTGCTCCCAAAGACCATAAAAGGCGTTCGCGTGAACGCCTCTCCTTCTTGCCGCTAACAGCAAAGTTTCCGTCTTTTCGGCCGCCAATTTCATATACTCTGCACTGTACTCATCCGGACGTTCGGAGCAGGTGATGCTGCCTATTCCTGCATCAAGAGCCAAACTCAAGCATTTGAGACGTGACAAGTACAGCTGGTCGCCGAAGTAGTGAATCTAGTTCTCAAACTCCTTGGAATTGGCGATGAAAGGGGGCCCGCGGAAGTGCAGGCTTTCCAGACTCTGTGGAAAAGACTTGTAGAGATCCAGGGCAATCGTCCGGTCTACAAAAAAGTCGCTAATGTTCAACGTCAGGTGTTTGAGGTTGGTGAGTTTCGGGAATATCATCGGCGTCAAGTATTCCATACTACTCCTCTTATTGCACCCGTCCTCTGCTTTAATGGTCAAGGTCTCCAGTCCTAGCACCAAGTGGCTGTGATAGATTGCCGTGCGCAAGAACACGGTGTAGGAGGCATTTCCCACAAGCTCCAGTGTTTTCATCTGAGACTCCGGGCGTTTATTTGCCAACTCAGTAGCGGGTGGCCAAGATGTCAGGTTTTCGTAAGAATCCGAGACGCAGAAGTCAAAGTACATGTGATGGCACCAAAACAGAATCACATGGCGGACACGCCCTTCAAGCACCGCCGGAATGGTAATGTCCTGCCCGAATGCTATTCCGCAGATCGCAAGTGTTTCCAACGGCCAGTGGGCCGGAAAAAAATGGTCTTTCCATTCCTCGTGCCAACCTCCACAGGCAAGAAGGTGCTTAATATTATGGAAATGGTCGCCCAAGATTTGCCATTCGAGGCCTTTGGGGTGGTCAATCACAACCTCCAGGACCGAGGCATCTTCTGGGATCCTTTCCATTTTCTCTTTGAAGTCTTTTTCAATCTCGTTGTGCGGTGTATCCGTTGGATAAATTTGATCATCCAGTTCTACAGACCCCAGTGGAAGACACATAAGAGTTCCCGTACTCCTTTCTCTGTAGTGGTATCGGGTCAGAAGCCATTCGTGGATGCTTTTGTAGTTTGGATTGCGTGGTATCTTGTGCTGGGGTGGCTTGTGGTCCGTTGTTTGGCCCGACGTCGAATAGAACAGCTTCGGGAAGAGATGTGTCCCGAAGGCACAGCGAATGGCCCGAAAAGTGCCATTGTGTTGGTTTGCACAGTGTCCCGCCTCGAAATGCTGCAGGCTCTGCACAATGAGCCGCCGAGACATGATGAATGGCCGCAGACCAATGCAGAATCAAGAAGGACGTCAAGTGTTGTCGGTTCAATACTTGATATGGTGGTCGACAGAGAGGCGGAAAAAGAAAAACTTTCGTCTCAACCTCCTTGTCGACTAGGATAGGGTGCGCAAAGGGCATGAGATGCCTAGCTTAGTAACATGACTGTGCCCAAGGATGCGACAAATCCTTCGAGATGGAGACGATGAGGCTTAGAGTCGATATACACACCCAGTGTTTACGGAGTAATTACTGGCGCCAAGATACGAATCCTACACTATGTAGACGGGCTTCTAGGTGCCGTACAATACAGGTGTCGCTAAGCATCAAGCTCACAAGATAGCTAGGAAAGTATCAATCTGGATTCTGGCATCTGAGGTAGAGAATATGATCGCGCAGAGTTTCAAGGAGGGATAGCGCATTGTTGTTAGAATAAAGTAGCATAGAATTTACTTCATCTTTTGATAGGGTATTTTATCTTTGGGATGAGCTGTTGGTTATTTTAAGTCAAGGCGGTCCAATTCTCCAACGTGCGATTGCAAAAGAGAAGCCCTCAAAGCTTTCTTTTGGTGATGGCCATGTTTGCAACTCCTACTCACGAGTTATCAGCACAATCAAAGACCTTCCCTATGATTCCTTGAGCATATGCGTCCTTGATCGACACCGCGACTCCGTACCTGAGTGAATTAGCATCTTGACCGCCACTTCGTTGCTTGGATATAACTCACGTTCCACCAATCACCATAAACAGTCCGATGAGCACAATGAATATGTGAAACCCAAATATGGCTTTCTTCTTTGCCGACCCAGTCATGTAGTCCCGGAAGTCGTACATCCACAGCATGGCAGGGAAAATCAAGCTGAAGGGGGCAAAGCACAAAGAGCCTGCCAAGCCAAGCAGATAGTTCAGAATCGGCACGGCCTCGGCGATGATAAAGCCCAGAATACCCAGAATCAAGGCGGAGCCACACCAGACGGTCCAGTGGATGACAGTTCCCTTCTGCAGGTGCTGCGAGTTACGCAAAAGCCGCACAAACAAGTACTTGGCGGCGACGTGTTGGTAAATCCCTACTCCAACCACAAGGCCCGGCAATGCAATGCCGTAAGAGATCTTCTTGAACAGCGGTCCGGCGCTTCCAAAAGCCGGAGTCGCCAACCAAACACCACACCAGCGGTAGATTACAAGCGAGAAGGTGAGATACATGACCCCGACGAGAAAGCCAGTCAGAAAGACGGCTTTGCGGTAGTCCCGGGGTCGTCGCATTTCCGAGATAACCGGGAGGTACATCGAGGAGCCGGAACCGCTGATGAAAATATTAGCGCTTGCCGTCATACCAGCCGTGAACGACGGATACGCAATAGCAGTCCATCCGAGATCGAAATCGCCCGTCTGGGGTGCCGCTGCTGGCCGATCTTGCTGGGTCACAGCGACGGTGAAGATAAAGACGGCGATGAAGAAGGTGGAAAAGCCGACCCAGGTGAGCCACCCCAGCCTTGAAAATGTGCGGACGGCCGAGAAAATCGTGATGAGTGCCGCCGACACAAAGCTGAAAACGACCGTGCAGGCTCCGTGATCAGACAGAGCGTTGAAGGCCGTTGAGCAGGACACAATGCCAGCCGCCGTGATGAGGACCTGGGCGACGAGAATCTGCAGACCGACAAGCTCGCGGCCAATGGGGCCCCAGAGCATACCGCACATGTCGGCCAGGGCTAAAGTGTTAGCGACGATCGGGGAGTCCATTCTGCATCCAGGAGTACGCACTGTGGCATTCGGGATGTCGACTGCGGAAGTCGCCGAGAAGCAGCGCCGTGTCTATGTGGCTGCATTAGCATGTTATGGGCGGCTGAAACATGGTGAAATTCCGTACAGGTATTGAGAATTTCCCAGCCGATGATGGACAGGGCACCACCAACAGCGCCCAATGTGGCCAGCGAGCCAGGGACGCTCAGAATGCTCATGGCAAACTGGATCTTGAGGAAGATGATGGTGGCTTTTGGCCAGCTCACGGTGCGGAAGTTGACGCCATCGGTTGTCTGCTGGAAGACCTCGTGGGCCTCGAGAATGTCCTCCTTCTCGAGAGCCGGTGGCGTGGCCACGATGTCAGTCTGGATGGCATCCTCGTTGACGTCGAGGGGCTTCTTTTCTTGTGTCGCCATCGTTTATGGTGTCGACCAGCACGTTGCCAGATCCGCAGGGAGGTCAGAAGCCGTAGCGAAATACTTGCGGTGAAAGACCACGGTGAGAAAGATGGGCATGGTCTGTCCATATTATACATTATCTCTGGAGCCTGTGCGCCGTCGTTTCCAAAGCTCCATCGGCGTAGGATCGGGCCCATGTGCTAAGCTCGTGGCAATTCTAGGAGGTCGAGGACTCCGTTTTTAATCCGGAGAGTGGACTCGGCAGAGATAAGAAGCGCTGGTGGTTCGCAGGTGGGCCGGGCTCCGACGCGTTATCTCGAAGAGCTGGCCTGGTAGGGAATCAGGCAATTCATCTTGGCAACTTTCTGACTGCTTCATCAGGTTGGCCATATCAACCTGAGCTCTCAACCGCATCCGCGAAGACCTAGCAGACTCTAACAGTCGATGTCGTTGATTCAAGCTATCGGATTTGGGGCGTGCCAAGATCCCAGCACCTCGTTTATTCCATTTCCCATGTCCCAGAAATGCTCCGGCCTGGAAGTTGGATTCGGCTAATGGTCCAGCTGCCGAACCATGAAAACACAACCCCGCTTTTGTTCGTAATTGTTGTTTATTTTGTTGCGATACAGCCTCAATATGCTGAGAATAGATTGCATCTTGCTCCAGATAGTCATTCCCACCAACGAGTGCCCATCCTAGTAAGAAGGGCTGGCATGGCAAGCCTCTTTCCTGCTAGCAGTTTCTGCTCTCCCTGGTCACCTATAGAACTGCATCTGTCGAGAGTCCTATCTCTGGAGGTGTGCACGTATATCCTTGCACATATATCGTACCTGTTGCTTCGTATATTCAGAACTCAGCCAGAAAGCAGACACGAAAGCATCCTCAGCCCGTCAGCACCTCTACAAAGAAACGTGCTTCCGAGGACCAAAATGTGGAAAGCAGTGCTAGCGGCTGCCGGCCTTTGGGCTGGAATGGCGAGTGCGTTCACGGATGTCGTACACAAGCGCTTCATGGTCAAGAACATCGACCCTATTGTGCTTCCCGGGCGTTACATGTCGCACATGCACTCGTTCTTTGGATCCGACGCGGTCACCAAAGACTTGCCCTCAACAGAACAGCTGCAGTCGGGTTGTGCTTCTGGAGAAAACCCCAACGATCTGTCCGTTTACTGCAAGTGATATGGTCGAGGGACCTTTCCATCTTCCAGCTTGACTAACAAGTTCCTCCAGGGATTCCCACCATGTACTACGTCAACGGTGACAAATACGAAGAAGTAAACCCCGTCATGTTTAGCACATACTATGAGGGCATCAACGCGGCCGAAATTCCCTTCCCTGTCAACTACCACGCCGTTGCCGGCAATGCCAGTGCCACCAACCAAACCGACATCGACGAGCACATCACAGCGATGACATGGTGGTGCGAAACGGGACCAGAGGATCGAGGTCGGCGTCCAAGAGCCACGCTGCCGCGAAATACATGCGATACACACATCCAAGTGATTCTGCGGTTCCCCGACTGTGTCAACCCGGACGATCTCAAGCAGAACGGCTATGCCGCAGCCCACAGCGGACGCTGCCCCAGCAGCATGAAGCGCATTCCGCAGCTTCGCTTTTCCGTCCGCTACGATGTCCGCCGCATCATCCCGCAAGGCTGGACGGGTGCTCCGCCACTCAAGTTGGCCTGTGGCGAGACGGGCGAGGGCTACTGCTTCCACGGCGACTTTATCAACGGGTGGTTCCCCGATGCGGCAAAGAACATGCTTCAGGCCAAGAGCACGCGTGATTTTCTGCGCATCGACGGCAGCCACGGGAGCGGCAAGGCAGGGACTTCCTGCCGGGCAAAAGACGCCGACCCGCAACACGGAACGAGTGACTACCTCAAGAGCATCGAGATGATGGAGTTGACCAGCTAGGGCGTCACAGATGATATTACATTATACAGACTCTGTCCTATGCTGTGATCGTCTGTGATCTGTGATCTGTGATCTGTGATGTGTTGTTAAATTGAACTAAGCCTTGGTGGCCTCGGTGTCTTTGGCTTCCCTCTCCTTGGCCAATGCCTCCCGACGACTGGTGCTAGCCGGATCCAAGTACGGCTTCTCGCCCAACGACACGGCACGCTGGCCAGTGCGCTCGCCCAGGCCCTCCTCGAACACGTAGTCTGGTGTCGCTGCGTGGTAGACACTGCGGTTGTCCCAAATGGCGACGTCGTGGACATTCTGCCAGCGGAAGCGCACCTGGAGGTCGTGGTTCTCCACAATCAGCTGCACGAACCAGTTGAGGAAGTGGCGCGACTCATCCTCGCTGAGGCCGTGAATGCGCTCAACATGGTGGCCGACAGCAAAGACGGACTTCCATCCCGTCACGGGGTTGGTGCGGATGACAGGGTGGATGGCCTCGAGCACTTCGCCGACATTCTCCGGAGCGCCGCGCTGTTCCGACCAAATCTTGAAGCCGTTGCGGTCAGCCGACTCGTTGAAGCCCGGCTGTGCGTAATAGGCTGTCAGAGTATCCAGGAAACGGCGCAGCGTGGGGGAGATGCGGTCGTACAGCTCGTAGCCCGAAGCCCAGAGAGTGTCGCCGCCGGTCTTGGGCAGCTGGGTGAGCTTCAACAAGGCATAGTCGCTGGGGACAGGCTCAAAGGTGATGTCCGAGTGCCACTGGTTTTTGCCGCTCTGCCGCTTGGTGCTGGAGCCAAAGAGGCTCTTGTTGCGGCCTGCGAAGAGCTTCTTGGCCTGCACGGACGAGATGGTGCTGATTTCGTCGTCCTTCTGCTCGCCGTTGTGGGCGTGCTTCTGGCCGTTGTTCACGGGGTGGATGTGAAGACCGGAGGTCTGTGGCTTTCCGGAAAGCTGGCCCAGACGCTGAACGAGCTCTTTCTGCAGTTCGTCTGTGAGGTCGTCCTGTTTGCGGAAGAACACCACACCGCGTTCAGAGACTGGCAAAGCGGTTAGCAGGTCCAAGCTGACAGGCTTCATCCTCGACTCACTTGTGATAGCCAAATCCCGGAGAAGCTCATCGGAATTCGGTGCACGCAGCCATCTTGCAAGATCGGCATTGGGGAATTCGCGGCCGATCACCGGCGTCACATCAAATGAAGTGAACTGGTCCAGAACACCAGTCTGCTTGAGCGGCTCCTTGTGGTTGGTAAGGAGCTCTGGGTGCTCAATGTCTTTGAGAGTGCCGGATCCTGGAGGTGGCAGTGTTTCTTGCTTCTTCACAACCGGGACTATTTTGTGCGCTGTTGGCACTTCAGCAGTGGGCTGGGCTTCGACAGCAGACGGTGCCATGTTGATTGTGGTGCCTGGAGATAGTTGTAAGGATAGATGCGACGTTAATTAGAAACGATTATTTGTGATAAATATCAAAGTAGTAGAATACCTAACATAAATTGCAAAAAGTAAAATACAACAAATATATTTAGCTATGGAAATTGCATTGATTTATACGAAACACAAAATACCATTTATAAAATAGCTCAAGCATATCCCCTCTTCTCAAGCGGCACCGAAGGCGCACCGCGAACCTGGAACACAATATTTGGGGGCGATGGCGCAAGAGGACGGCTGCTTAGCGTGCTCTTCACTGTCTGGATATGCGGCGATACAAACTGGGCAATGATGCTTTCTGGTCCAACATGGCCTCTGGTTATCGGCACCGATTACGCAAAACAAACGCACTAGATTGGCCACAATTCTCGAGCTGCTGATCACGCAAGGCAGAGGTCTCTGCTACGAAATGGCATCATACCATCCCATGACAAAGCCAAGCATCGTAGGTCTAAAGGAGCTTCGATGGGATGGCGGATCGATTGTTCCAGGACTGAAGAGTAGAAGCGCTGTATCTCTAAGGGACAAACCATGAATGACTGGCTTACACAACGCAAATTGCATTTAATTGGCATTCAAATGGTGGTAGGCGTGCACTATTTGCGCATCATTTGGGGGGGCAAGAAGGGACCATTATAATGGCAAATTAATGTACTGTACTCCAACAGCTAAGGTGAGATGGCCGAGTTGGTT
>LLKO01000029.1:171444-207560 GCA_001513895.1 Graphilbum fragrans
GGTTCAAGTCCCACTCTCATCATAAACGGTTCTTTTTTGCCATTTTGGCAACCTTTTTTGTATGAACCTCATGTTGATGGAGCCCCTAGGGAAATTTGAAGGTCGTATCTACAAGGTCTTATTGAAGGATCGACGTTGAGCAGTGTAACATGGTCGAAGTCATGCAGTGAATGTCTTGAGCCGGGGAGATTTGACATAATGCCACCTGTTGCCACCTTCCGTCGGATATACTGTGGTATATTCGACAGTATCAGTATAATAAGCGAACAAAATCCAACCACGAAGGGCTACATAGGTCTCCACGATACTGTAACTCTGCGTATAAAGAAGCGTAAAACCAGAGTGTGTGTACTGGGAGTACCGCTAACGGCAGTAAGAAAAGTGGGAAGATTATTGTTTTTGTGCTGGGTTGTTGGGTTGTTGGGTTGTTGGGTTGTTGGGTTGTTGGATTGCTTTGGATGTAGCAAAGATTCTCGTCAGCGCCACAACAACAATGACGTCAGTGCAGTAGCGCCGCAGCAGCTAAAGACTAGTATTTCTCTGAAGCGTGTGCGTTCTCAACTTGTCGTCGAAAATCTCCTACGCGCACCCGACAGATTGCCACTGTTGACTGTCTTTTAACCGTCTCTTCCTCTCTTTTCTCTTTCCTTTATCTACGGCACCAACGACTCACGACAGCGATGCAGCAGCAGGACGCATTGCGGGCCCAGCTGCTCGAGGCCGTGGATGCGTTTTTGGCGGCGGACTGGCGGGAGGCCAGAGACTCGTCTCTGGCTCTCGCCTATCTGACCGAGCGCCCGCAGCGTGCTGCGGTGCAGCGTTTCTGCTCTGTCGAAGAGGCTGAAGAACGCCTGGCGCTGGCCAGGCAAGTCGAGGAACAATGGGCATCGGAGCAGAGGACGTTTTCGCGCTTCGATGTGAGCGCGTTGCTCATCCTTCCGCTCCCGGTGCTGCGCGAGGCGGCTGGCGATCTCGGCATGACGTCTTTAGCTGCAGAGACCCTTGTGCGAGCCTGTATGTTTGTTTTGGGAGGGATTTGACGAGACCTTCTTTCTAATGCTAACGCGGCCGATACAGTCCTCCAGATGGGCCAGCAGGACACCGAGGGCGACAACGCGAGCGGCCGGCAAGACGGCCAGAGGATCTCGCGGAACCGGCGTGAAGCGGAGGCGGTATGTTTATGGCTCTGTTCTTACTCTCTTCATTGTCGGGTTTTTCGTCTTCTTTTTTGTTATTTTGTTGCTTCCTCGTGAAGGGAAGCCTCTAACAAGACAGTGTCTCGTCCGCGACGGCAGAAGATGCATTTTCACGCACACTGCGCAGCCTGAAGCCTGCCACGTTGTCCCGTTTGCTGCCACGGCAACGCAGATTGGCGTGAACCGCCTCGGAACAGTGAAAACCCTGCTAGATGGCATCCTCGGCAACAGGGAGCAGGCGGCCGATCTTTTGCTCGGCATCGGGCGCAGCGACAACGCCTGGAATATGGTGTCGCTGGAGCGCCAGCTGCACAAGTGGTGGGCGCTTGGCTATTGGGGCATGAAATGCCTGGGCGTGCTGCCCGTGCGCGGAGATGGAGACGGGAACGACAGAGACGGAGACGACGCTGCTGCCGACATTACCCTGCAATTCCACTGGCTGCCGCGGCAGGTGGCGAGCGCCGTCGGCCAACCGACTACCGCATCGCGCGGGCAGTCCTGGACCGCGTCAACCGGCATTGCTTCGGGCGAGGCCGCTGCTCTGTGGACGGAGTGGTCGGAGGAGCTGCTGGAGCGCTCCAGCGGCCCGCGTGCCGCTGCGGGCGAGCCAGTGGTTGCAGCAGCGATCCCGGCGAGTAGCCGTGCGCTTCTGACAGGGGCCACGGCGACAATCCGCTTGGCGCTGCCGGACGCGCTGAAGATGAAGGCCATGGTGGACCTGCAATGGGCCTGCCTGTCGATTGCGTCGATGTCGGGCGCAGCCGGTGCGCCTGATTTTCTGCGAGAGTGGGACGACGACGAGGACGCAGAGCTGGCGGACTAGATGACCTCCCTGCTTGTGGACGAGGCGCGTACCGTGGGCACATCGCCGGCAGCGGCTGAGTCGGAGACCGTCCTGCCGGAGCCGCTGGAGCCGCCGCAGCCGCCCAAGCCGTCGTCGAAGCCGCCTCTCCTGCCGTCTGCTGCGAGCACGAGGACAACGACAACGACTGCCAGACCTGAGGCAGCAGTCACTTTGGCGCGCAGAACGCGCACACTGTCTCTCTTGTCTCACGTTCAGCGCCCATTCCGGTCGGTGATTCCTCGACCGAAGCGCCAGCCACTGCCCACTGCTGCGGCCACGACGGCCGCGCCCGTGCTGTGCGGTGCCGACACAAAGACAGCGTCTGTGCCCGCTGTCAGGGCGAGCGCTGCTTCCAACGCTCTGGCCGTACCGAGGCGGAGGAGCAACGGCCCCTCTGTTGCGCGCAGCGCGATTCCCGCCGGCCGGCACAGCGACAAGGCCGCCAGACCACCATGGCGGCCCTAGCTAGAGTCGTCTCGGCTTCGTGGGCGGGTGGGCTTGAACTGGCCGCCCTTTTCCACCACGGCCATTAAGTGCGGACGTTGCACATGACCCGTGAACTTGCTGCTCTTGAGTGTACTCTACTCTTTATTTCTTCTTCCATGTCATCATCGGGACAGTGCCATGGTGGTGCTTGGATTGGACTCTGGTTGTCCCTGGGAAGAGATGGCACATATCCGCACACCAGGGCAACAATGAGTAGAATGGTGTAATAGTGCTTAATCTTACTTCTTCTGTCCCGCTGGGCTTGTTGTTCTCATCCTCTCCTAGTACGATACGTATTGGCCCTGCTATAGGCTGGCTGGTGGCGGCACCAACAGGCCTGTGTCCAATGAGGCTGACAATACCCCTCCACCCCGCATCGCAGCCTAGCCCCCTCAGCAGAAAGAAGGCCTTGCCCGTCGACGGCTTCTGATGCCGTGTCCGTTGGCGCGCTGGCTCTTTCGTCCACTAAGCTCTCTAGTGCTAAGCTCCCTCTCTTCCGCGCCATGCGCCTCATCAACACGTACACCCTCGAGCTGGTCGACTTTCTTGGCGATCAGTTCCCCAAGTATGCCATCCTGTCACACACCTGGAGTGACGACGAAATCACCCTGCAGCAATGGCAGCACCCCGACGGCGTCCGCTCAAAGCAAGGCTTCACCAAGATCGTCACTGTCTGCGACATGGCTGCCCGTAACGGCTACCGCTATCTCTGGGCCGACACCGCCTGCATCGACAAGACCAGCTCCTCCGAACTCTCCGAAGCCATCAACTCCATGTTTCGCTGGTACCAGTTCTCGCGCATATGCTACGTCTACCTGGCCGACGTGCCCTCGCCCGACGAGGAACCCGACGAGGAGGTCCGCCAGCAAATGTTCCGCGACAGCCGCTGGTTCACCCGCGGATGGACTCTACAGGAGCTATTGGCGCCCCAGAACCTGCACTTCTACCACCGAGACTGGTCCTATCTGGGATCCAAGAGCCTCCTCTGCAAAACCATCGCCGACATCACCGCCATCGATCGCATCTACCTCAGCGAAAGGTACGTGTCCACTCCGTACACCTCGGGCCCCCAAGAGTTTGTGCTGCGCAGCATCGAGTACTCCGTGCCCCTCAGCCACGCCAGCGTCGCCGAACGCCTCAGCTGGCTGTCCACGCGAAACACGACGCGGCCCGAGGACATGGCCTACTGCGTGCTGGGCATCTTCGGCCTCAACATGCCGCTGCTCTACGGCGAGGGCGCCAAGGCCTTTGTCCGGCTGCAGCAGGAGATCATGAAGGTCTCCGACGACCACTCGCTCTTCTGCTGGACATCCACGCGGCCGCACGACAGCGGCGGCATGCTCGCAGCCCTGCCGTCGGCATTTGCCACAACAGACGTCATCGCGCCTCCGCCCACCGTGCGCCCATCGCCCTACACCATGACCAACTCGGGCCTCTCGATTGCCCTGCCCATTCTCACGTGTTGGACCGCCATGCGCTCCATCGCCTTGCTGAACGCCATATGCATCAGCGGCAGCGACGGCGAATCGTACATGGGCATCGCCATCAGCGGCGACATGTCTACCCTGCGGCTGTTCCGCCATTTCTACCCCCCCATGCCCATCTATCTCGCAGCCATCCCACACGACGTCAAGCCCGTCAACATGTACATCTCCGAGAACTTCTCCCGGCCATACAACCATCATTTCACCGAGTACAGCGCTGTGACGGACCCCAGAAGCCCCACGGCCAAGTGGCAGATGCAGGCAATCATGACCTTTGAGACCCTGGCCGGCATCGACGACATCATCACCGTCCCCGCCAACCGGTTCAGCCGCGGACAGAGCTGCCTGGCCGTGGGCTCCACAGACGAAGCGGAAGACCACACTCCATTCTGCACAGAGACCTCGGAGGCCGTCCTCGTTGGCTTGCGCCTCCGCGAGAGCAGTACCCTTCTCACGTTTCTCGTGTGCGCCTCCTCCTGGCAAGACGGCTTCGTCCGGAAATGGTTTAGCTGGCGCCCAGCTCCCGACATCGCGCTCAAGCTATGGGAGCCCTACTACCAGCAGGAGGACAGCCCCTACATGCATGATGTGCGCAAGGCCATCGACAGCCACAGATATGCCGAGTTCCTCGACTGCGGCGACGACGCCCCCTTCGACGTGTCTGTCGCATCCCAAGAGTCCATTGTCGGCCGCTCTGCGTTTTGCCACGTCCATGTCAGCTTCAGCCGGAACCCGCGCATGGAAGGAGGACGGTCGGCATGACTCTGCCCGGATCTGGTTCTTGCCGTCAAGATCAAGGGCGTGCATGCGCTGTATCTGCTGGATCAGAAGTGGAAAAAACATGCAACCTATCATTGGGCGACAGTCCGGTAGCGGCACAGCAAGTGAGGGGGCGATAAGGCCTCACCAAGTCACACATCGCCAGACGCCGCTATTTTACGCATTTTACGCATTTAACGGCGCCAAGTGCGCTCGCTCGCTCCCGCTTGCTAGGTGCACGCACAGATCATAGAGCAGACACCATGGCTTCCACTGCGCCACCAGGACTGCCCGTCGAAGGCCAGACCACCCAGCCTTTCTGGAGAACAGAGCTGCACGAATTCGACAGCCTCCGATCCACGGAGACATTGCCGGCGGAGGCCGATGTGGTCATTATCGGCGCCGGGTTTGCCGGCGTGACCACGGCGTACCATGTCATGGGCCAGGACGCTCCGCCTTCTGTTCTGCTGCTCGAGGCTCGACAGGCCTGCTCGGGCGCCACGGCCCGGAACGGTCAGTGTCGTCGAAAAAAAAGGACATGCCAATACTTGTATGCTGCTGACTAATCAACTCCCCAGGCGGCCATGTCAAGCCGGATGTCTACCTGAACGTGCTGAAATACTCCGAGAAGTTCGGTGCCGAGGAGGCGGCTGCCTATGCCTCCTTCGAGGCCGCCAACGTCTATGCCGTGAAGCAGCTCGTCGAAAAAGAGGGCATCGCCTGCGACTTTACGCTGACGAGGGCCCTCGACGTGTACAAAGACGCGGCCTATGCCAAGTCAGTCGAGGACGCCTTCCTGCAAGTCAAGAAGATGGGCAAGGCCGATTTCGCGGATGTGCAGCTGCTCAAGGGCAAAGAGGCAGAGCAGGTTTGTCCCCCCTCCGAGCGGGCCTGTGGACGAGGCTAACACCCTGTCTACGGCAGCTGTCGGGCGTCAAGGGAGCCGTGGCCTGCTTCTCGTTCACCGCCGCCCACGTTTGGCCCTACAAACTGGTCATGGGCCTCATGGCCAAGCTGGTCGCGAAGGGCCTCAACGTGCAGACGCACACGCCGGTGCACGCGGTCTCGGACGTGCCCAATGCCCGTGGCCAGTGGACCGTGACGACGCCTCGTGGCTCGGTCCTGGCCAAGAAAGTCGTCTACGCCACCAACGGCTACACGGCCGCCATTGCTCCCACGTTCAAGGACAGGATTGTGCCGGTGCGCGGCATCTGCAGCCAGATTGTCGCCGCTCCGGGCATGCCCGCCCCCCGCTTGAACCACACCTACAGCCTGCGCCGCCGGCCCTACCAGGCCGAGTACATGATCATGCGCCTGGACGGCTCCATCATCATCGGCGGCGCCAAGCATTCGTATCTGCACGACCTGGCGCAGTGGTACAACGTCACCGACGACACCCAGCTCATCGAGCCGGCCAAACCGTGCTTCGACGGCCTCATCCAGGGCTACTTCAAGGACTGGGAGTCCTCCGGCGCCTACACGAAGCACCTCTGGACCGGCATCCAGGGCTGGACCAATGACAGCATTCCATACGTGGGCGATGTGCCGGGCAAGCCAGGGCAGTACATCATTGCCGGCTTCAATGGCCACGGGATGCCCATCATTTGCTTGGCATCGCAGGCCTTGGCGGAGATCATGGAGGGGAAGGCCTTTGAGGAGACAGACTTGCCCAAGATCATGAAGCCCACGGAGGCCCGCCTGACCGACCCGACCAACAACGTCCTGGGCATAGTCCAGCCCGTGGCCGCGAAGCTTTAGCTGGGCCAGCGGCGGCTTGCGGCCTGTCGTTCGATAGGCCTTATGTTTGATGAGAATACTCGGTATGATGAGACGTCGACAGGGCTCGAAGCGGAGTTAGCATTGAGAATGAATATATATGGACTATGAGCATTTCATAGACTCCATCTCGTAGTATGGCAGTGGACCAAGTGCACTGTGGCTGAACTAAGACACCTCTCGGAGCATGCTTGGTCAGTCGATTGCCGCCAGTTCACTTGAGCCTACAACGTTTAATTCGATCCCTTACTACAGATCGCCAACCGTGACGGCTAAATTCGGCCGGCCTAGAATGAGCTTCATCCCAAGCTGGCAGATCTGCCACTAGGAAAATCTCCCAAGAAGCTTCGTTGATTTGCCGGCCAGCTTGGCCCCGGCTACCGAAATAAGCGACCGCACATCTCCATGGACACGCATGCTACAAGGCACGACAGGCACGACAGGCAGCGCGGCAAATCTCCCCCCCGCATTCACCCTCGCGGTATATATATCGGATGCCAAGACGCGGAGACGCAGTGCCCGCAGGATAGGTAAAATACGCGACCACTGCCTGGACGTGCCTGGGCGCAGACCGATGTGCTGTCTTTTCTTTCCGCCCAGAGCGATCGGGTACTGTTTTCTGTTTCTCCTTTCCAGACACAGGACCGACGACCGAGACCGCTAGAGATCACCACAGACAGCTCGCCATGCTCCGTTCCATTTGCTTGTTCAGTGCTGCAGCCAGCATAGCCGCAGCGGCGGATTGTGCGCGGGCGACGCTGGAGGCCGGCGCCGCCTCGTTTTTGGAAGCAGTCGGCGGCGGCAAGACGTCGTTCCCGCTGCTGGCAAGCAACCTGACCTACATTGAAAACGACGCCGCCATCGACATCACCAAGGGCTACTTTGCGTCGCCGGTGGCCGTCGATTTCAGCCACTCGTTCGCCGACGTCGAGCAGTGCGGAGCCTTCATCGAGCTCAACGCCGCCGGCAACAAGCATCCCTACGTCGTCATCTCGCGCCTCTTCTTCGACGCCGACGGCAAGATCAACCGCATCGAGTCCGTCGTCACGGACGACGGCGACTGGGCCTTTAACGCGGCCGGCCATCTGCGCGCCTTCAAGGCCGAAAAATGGGACGCCATCCCCGACGCGAAGCAGGACACCCGCGCCGTGCTCAAGGCCGCCGGCGACGCCTACCTCGACTCCTGGGGCGACGGCACCGTCTCGCCGCCCTTTGGCAACCCCTGCTCGCGCATCGAAGGCGGCAGCTCCACCGGCAGCACCGGAAACACCTGCCGCATGCCGCAGTTCCCCCAGCCCTTCAAGATCGCCAACCGCCGCTACATGGTCGACCCGCAGTTCGGCGCCGTCGACATCTTCAACAACTTTCCCTTCATCGACAAGGCCAAGCCCGACGGCACCGCCAGCACCAATATCTTCCGCGTCGAGGCCGGCAAGATCCGCTACATTCATGAGCTGACCGTGTGCACGCGTCGCGGATGCGGCCGATAGGGGACGGAGCAGGCGAAAAATAGGCCGAGATCGCGGGGACAAGGAAAGCTGTATACGTGTCATTCGCAGTCTCGTTAGATGGGCATTCAGTAGGCTTCTATACACCGCGGAAGACATTGTTCATTTTATCTACAACTCGTAGCGATTTCAAAGGGCACAGTAGTAGTACTCTGTTCCGTAGGTAGCACTCTAAAACGGCATGACGTCGTTGATGTTTACAATCTTGCCGGCCTCGCCGTCCCTCTCGCCCTCAATGACGTTGCGAATCATCTTTCCGCCAATGGACGGGTGTCCGGCG
This sequence comes from Graphilbum fragrans, assembly GCA_001513895.1. NCBI lineage: Eukaryota > Fungi > Ascomycota > Sordariomycetes > Ophiostomatales > Ophiostomataceae > Graphilbum > Graphilbum fragrans. The sequence goes on from LLKO01000029.1 coordinate 179,778, forward strand.
CCCAATTTGTCCAGCAGATGGCCGATGCGGCCGAGACCGGTATTCAAAAACCCGGGCGACACGCTCCACACCTTGACGCCGTCGGGTGCCAGAATCCACTTCCACTGCAGCATTAGCATGTTGAGGGCTGATTTCGTTGTGCGGTAGACCACGGGGGATGTCATGGGTGGAATGCCAGGTGCCGGGCTGGCAGACTGCGGCTTTGGCCAGCCTTTGGCAGATGGAGCCGGACCCGGGCGCCAGCTCGCATCCGACTCGGTCTGCGATGACAGGCCGCTGGTGATGAATAGTAGCCGCGGATCTGTGGACTTGAGCAGAAGCGGCACAAAGACATGCGTCATCACATCCGTGCCGGACACGTTGGTGTCAAATGTTTTGTTCCAACATTCCCGCAGAGTGAGCCGGCCTTCGGCGACATCGATATCGAGGGCATGGCCTAGCCAGTTAGACAAGCCCCGTTGCGTGAAACATGAAAAGACATACCTGCGTTGTTGACAAGGACGTCAACGCGGTCGGTAGCCCTTTGGACGGCCGAGAAGGCGGCGCTGATCGACTCGTCGCTGGAAATGTCGACCTGCAGAGGCTCGACCGTGGTGGCCGATTTCGGGACGGCTTCGTGGAGGCTCTTGATGGCATCGTCGGCCTTGGTTAGTGACCGGCTGCCCATAAAGACCCGATACGGCGTGGTTGACTCCATGAGAGCCTTGACGACTTCGTAGCCGATGCCGGCATTTCCTCCGGTGATGACAATGATTTTTTTGGAAGCCATGGTGATATTCTTAGTCAAAATATGGCTGTGGGATGCCGCATATGTCTCGCATCCTCGACCTCTGGTACCTACGCAGTCCTTATACACGCGCTGGAAACCGAGCCGCTCGCCAACTCACACGTCATCATTTTCGCGCCCGAATCATGGAGTTAAAGTCTGGCGGACTTAATACAGGTCTCGGACATCCTTCTTTGGGGGGATTAGGAACTCGTGACTACCCAGGGACTACTTCACCGTCGACCCAGTCCATGCCTGTGCTAGGTCTCACATTTGGTCCTTTTCAAGGTTATTGGGTAGCGTTGCTGGAAGTGACATTATTTCGAATCTACGAATCTACGCTCTGACAGGAAAACCGAGTTGTATACACCAGCAGAAATAGGACAGAAGAACAGGACATGACATGAAAGACGTTTTCAAAGATCACAAAATACGATATCGAAATCATCTCCTAAAATTGATTCATCTTTCCACGACGGACTCCGTGATGCGCTGCACGAAATCTCTCGATGTACGCACGTGATCCCTCACGTGACACCGATCACGGCATCCGCCGCTTCGGGAACAACCTGAATCGTGATGTTATCAGCAGCTTAAAATCTGGCTCCGACAGTCTACAATATCGGCCGGCCACAAGAACTCCAGGATACAACACACTCTCACGATGTCTATCCACTCGGTCGCTCTCGTCGGTGCCTCGGGCAATCTCGGCGGCCCCATGCTGCAAGCTCTGGTCGGCGCCAGCGAATTCGAGGTGTCCGTTCTTCAACGGGCCTCCTCCAAATCGGCTCTCCCCGCGAATGTGCCCGCTGATAAGGTGTCTGTGGTGCGGGTGCCGGATGCATGGACGGCCGGCGCCGACGGAACAGACCCGGCGCTCGTAGCGGTGCTCCGGGGCCAAGACGCCGTGGTTGTGTGTTTTCCGCTTCGGAGTGTCGAGGATCACCTGGTTCTGGCTGCTTCGGCCGCGGCCGCCGGAGTGCGGCGCTACTTCCCGGCCGACTGGGGCAGCGTGGATGCGCGCAGTGCGCAGGCACTGGAGCTGGTACCGCTGTACGGCCAGAAGGAGTCGGTGCGGAAGCGGCTCGTCGAGCTGGCCGCTGCCCACAAGGGCTTCACCTGGACCAGCCTGGTGGGCGGCCACTTTTTCGACTGGGGCCTGCGGCAGGACTTCTTGCGCGCGTATATCCGCACGCGCACGACAGACATCCTGGACAGCGGAAACGGCCGCAGCTCGCTGTCGACGCTCGCGCGCTACGGCGAGGCCGCCGTGGCGGTTTTGCGGCGCGGTGCCGACGACGGCGAGACGGCGAACCGCGTTTTGTTCATCCAGAGCTTCTGTGTGTCGCAGAACGACGTGCTCGCCTCGCTGGAGCGCGCAACGGCCACTGTTGACCGGGAAGCCGGCAAGTCGCCGTCGACGCCGTGGACGGTGAACCACGTGACTTCGGAGCAGTTTATCAAGGACAACAAGCCCAGCGCGGACGCCGGCGACGCCAAGGCCATCGAGAATCTCGTGTTTGTGCTGGGCGTCGTGGACGGCGACTGGACGAAGAAACCCGACTTCGCCATGGACCTGCTGGGCCTCAAGGACGAGGACCTGGATGCCATTGTCCTCGGTGTGGTGAAGGAGCTGATCTAGGCGGCATGACATGACTGTCGCATCGGGGACCTTGTAGACCTCAAAGGCCGCATTTCCAATCAGCAGCACAAACAAGATACCAGTAGATTGCACCATAGAATAGATCGGGTATATAGCAACATAAATCACACAGCGCCTTAGAAATCAAAAGCAGCCCGCCCGAACAACTCCCATAAAAACGCTATCGCTCTCTGATCGCCCGCCGTTCCTGTCCGCAAGCATTCGGTGTTGCCTTGCACACGCAGTCCAGCCAGCGTCGATGCTCGGGAAAGAGCCACGTATATCTGGCCGGCGGCAAAGACGCGGCTCAGATCGACAACCACGCGGTCTAGTGTCAGACCCTGGCTTTTGTGGATGGTCACGGCCCAGGCCGGAGTCGGTGGAATTTGCGTGCGAGACAGCAGCGAGTACGGTCTGCCATCACCGACTTCTGACGCTGAGCAGTGCGGCCCGATCACATGCTCCTGGCCGTTGAAGAAGCGCACAATCGGCCACACGCCATAGCGGCAAGCAGCGGAGCCGGCCATCGGCTGTCGATGCGGCTGGTCTGTCTCATCTCGCAGAAACTGCTTGATCTCGCCAACACAGTGCTTTTCCATGTCGATCTCAAGCCCTCGCAGCTTTGGATCCAGTTCCGCATCCGGGTCCTCGTCGGTCAGAGATTGTGTCCCCGGGGCATCCCCAACCTGAACGAGATCCTCGAGGCTCGCCATCAGCATCTCATCATCTAGGTTGTCAAAGGCCACAGGGCGAGACTCCCATGCATCTCGTTTGGACGCTGGCTCTGATGTCTGGCGCCATGGATCCACTTTACCGAACGTTTCCCAGTACTCAAAGTGGCCTTTGTGCCCTGGCGGCATGTATGAGCTAGCTTGGACGTCCGACGTAAAGCCACAAACTATGCCCTGGCTGCCGTTGCAGAGACCGCGACCCACGCACAGATTGACCAGCAGCATCACCAGGGTGCCTGTTTTGAGCTCCAGCACGTCTTGGTACCGGTGATCAGACAGAGAGTTGAGCGGTCCACGGATTGGAGATCTGGTCACAGCCTCTTTTCTGGGTTCCGCGGCTTTCCCGTGAGTCTCGGGTGTCCCATCAGCCTCGCATTTCCCGTCTGTCTCAGCCGTCACATTCGCCTCAGCCGCTTCGAGAGATTCTCGGACTTCGACGGGCACAAACGGTGGAAGCCGGAGACCTTTGGACTGCAGATGCTTGCTGGCCTTACGGCCTTTCCACACAAACGTGTCGCGGCTCCAGTAGAATCGAGTTCGCCCCGGCAGCCTCCCCATCATATTTTCGTTCACAATACTAGCCTCGCTGCGAGTGGGAAAAAGCCGAGTGCAGCGGCAGCTGTCGAAGGGATCTTCATGCGGGTCTTTTGCGGCGATTCCGGTCGTTGTCTCCGTTTTCACAGTGGCATCTGGCTCGGTTTTCATCCCTGTCTCGGCTTTCACAGCATCTCTCTCCGCTTCGTTTTTCGGGCTCGCCTCCTTCTTCAACAAGCCAATCTCGTACTCAGAGAGAGGCTTTTCGTGTCGGTCTTGACTAACTGTAATAGCTCCATCGATGGCTCTGTGCGTCCGGATGGCTACGAAGTCACTAAAGAAGGGGGACGCACGTTCCACAAATTCAAAGAAGGCAGTAAGTGCAGTCCCTAGAATTGTGTGATCACGGCTGACAGACAAGAATACCACATGCCGAATGACAAGGTACGTAGCATCCCATTCTGATCTGCTGTGAAATGATCTCCAAGGACTAACAAACTAGCCTGAACAAGAACGGCTGGGTAAGCAAGATGGGCCTCAACGCGAGTGACATTCATCTAACAGAACAGACCTCCAGCACAAAATCTTCTTCCTGCTGCCGAAGAACAAGCTGGCCCGCGCCCCCATTAACAATCCTCGTCGCGTCCTCGATGTCGGCACGGGCACCGGCATCTGGGCTGCCGACTTCGCCACCGAGCACAAGGACGCCGAGGTCATCGGCATCGACCTCAGCGCCATCCAGCCGACCAACGCCCCGGCCAACTGCCGCTTCCAGCTCCAGGACGCCGAAGATAAATGGAACTTCCCGACGCTGGACTATGTGCACATGCGTCTAGTGTGGCACTCCTTTTCGGATCCGCTCAGTGTTCTGCGCAAGGCATACGACAGTCTGGCGCCCGGCACGGGCTTCATCGAATGGCAGGACATCTACAGCCGGTTCATGTCGGTGGACGGCTCGCTGTCGCCTGACGGTGCGCTCTCGCGGCTGGACCGGCTGTATGAGAAATCGGGCGACAAACTCCGCCGCGACATGGTGCTGACGCCGAAAATCAAGGGCCTCATGCAACAGGTGGGCTTCGTGGATGTCGTGGAGGAGCGGCTTGCCCTCCCGGGGAACCCGTGGCCACGAGGAAAAGAGGCGAAGACGCTCGGGCGGTGGCAGGAGACGAACTTTACCTCCGGCGTGGAGGCCATTGCAGCCTTTGTGCTCAGTCGCGGTCTTGATATGAGCAAGGAGGAAATCGAGAAGCTCCTGGCGGAGGTAAAAAAGGAGCTGCACGACACCTCGCTCCACTTCTACATGCCCATGTAAGTGATGCTGCATCTGGCGAAGAGTAAGGCTCCCTATGATACTCACGCTAACGCTGACAGCTACGTGATTTACGGACGCAAACCATTCTCACACGAAGTCAAGTCGGAGTAGATATCCATGATGTATATTCAGTCTCGCCCGGTAGCCAATTTACATGTAGCACGCATGACTTAGTCAAGATACGTCGGCCGCAGGTCGAAAATGGAATCGACGGTCGTCTTGGAGAACTCCTCGTCGCCGTACATATGGGCGCGGACATTGACGTTGGCCGGGGCATTGCCGAGGAAGAACTCCTGGTGAGCTGACGGCAGATGAACACGCATCGAGTAGTTTGGGTGCGCCGGGCTCTAAGAAAGGAGTATGTCATTAGTATCGTCCAGCAGTGTCCATCCAGGCGGGCGACCACTCACCTGGTACCCGAGTCCCAGCATAATGCGGTAGTTATCACTGCCATTCGGCATGCCAGCGTGCCACGACCGCAGATCACGGATCACAATGTCGCCCCGGAGTAGAGTCGGCTGGATGGGCGGCCGGATTTGCATGCGGGCCGTCTTGGCGGCCTCGGAGATGTTCGGCACTGGTTCTCCCATGCGACCGTATTGGCCCATCGTAGCCGCATCCACGGCGATGACGTTGTCTTTTTCGGAAGTGTGGGCATGGGAGCCGAGCCAGAACTCTGTTGAGCCGTTGGCTGCCGAGAAATCGCACAGCGGGATGTTGGCAATGAAATAGTAGGGAAACTGGGGGTGGGCAAAGGAGCAGTCCTTGTGGGCAGGTTGGCGCATGCCTTGGGTATTGGGAAGAGCGGTGTTTGCGGTCAGCCAGTTCCAAGTAGGGCGGGGGCCGAGGTAGCTGCCATTAGCGAGATGATCGTGTCGCGAAAAGACGGACGCCGTTGCTTACATATTGGCCACTTGCAGCACAAACGGGTTGAAGTACACGTCGTCGAACAACAGTTCCTTTTCCGTCAGAGGAGGCCGTTGCAGGAAGTTGGCTATACCGTCAGCATTTGCCATTTTGTTGTGTGCTCTTTGCCACTTTGTCCTTTCGCGTTGTACGCCCTGAAATTCCTACATCTGACATTGTGGTTGTACTCCTTGCTCGGGTCGGACATCCACATCTTGGCGTCCTTGGTCATCTTTGCATTCAGGGCGTCGATGTGCGTCACATCTACGACGCCCCGAAGGACCACGAGGCCATCCTGATGCATCGCTTCGAGCGCCCGGGTAAGTGATAGAGGCGTATAGGCGCCTTTAAGCAGCTCTTCTGCCGATACCTCGACAACGCGAGCGGCATCTTCCACAGGAGTCTCACTAGCCAGGCTACCCATTCTGATTTGTTTGTGGTGTGATTTTGTGATGTGATAGGTTCGTGTGCTGGATCGTGTCTATCCTTGACGGTTTGGGGTTGGAGACCAACAGCGGGGAGATGCTACGGTGCCTTTTATCCTACTAAGATTCCATCGGCGACCTCCTAGTGGCACCTTATCACGGCAGCAATAGTAGATAATGGGGTTGAACTAGATGAAACGAGTCGATTATCGAATAGGAAGATTGATGCAGGTCCAAGAACTAGCTAACTGCTTACGGCTATTAAAAGATATGTATATAATGAAGATGCTTCTTGGCCCAGGACGCCTTATATGCACGAGAAATGATGCTTTTTTGTCGTAATCTATTTACGGTTCGTCGCAGCTTTCGGCCTTTTTGAACGCTTTGAACTCTTCGGGCTACAGCTCGAGAGCTGGCTCGTTCATAATACTCTTCAGTACCGGAACAAGACGCCATTGTTGCCGCCTCGCTTGTTGCGCCACACATAATAAAAGTGCATGGAGACACAGCCGGCGGCGACGAAAAAGAGCAGACCTGCGTTGGTCCAGTGGCCGGTCGGGTAGCCTTTCCCGGCCTCGTCGGCCTTGTAGATCCAGACACCGACAATCTGGCCGGGGGCACCCATGGAAATATTGAGCGCAATGGCCAAGCCAATAGCTGCTGTGCTCTGCAAATTCGAGGAGAGCCACCCCAGCAGCGGCGGAATGCACGAAAAGGCACCAGACGTAGCCACAATTAGACAGCCGTAGCGTTGCTGCCATGTTAGCGACGTTGGGGAAATGCGGAAGCGGGAAACATACAGAATAGCTGTCGTGTGGGAGGACAGCCGAGGCGAGGAAACCAACAGCGCCGATAGTCGCGAAGACAGCCGAGTGAAGAGCACGCCTATTTGTCAGCCGGAGCCTATATTCGTATGTTCTTCCAGCAACTTACGCATTGAAGTGGTCTGCAGACCAGGAGACGAGAAGCGTCACCACATAGGCCGCAGCATACGGAGGAACAGTCATCAGCTGAGCATTGAGGTGTGTATACTAAACAGTTCACAGTTAGACAAACGGAGACCACCTCTGGCGACAGACGCACGTACTCCCAAACCAGCCGTGATAGACGGCGTGAAGAGCGACAGGCTGGAAAACGGCGGGGAAATGCCAAAATATATCTGGAGCGGTTAGCCAATCCCATCAGCATGAAATGTGTGGTCGGAACACTGACAAGGTAATGCATCCACAGCCGCCATTCAGTCAGCGTCGCCTTGGCCTCCGTCCAGGTCAGCGGCTTCCCGCTGTACCCAAGCTGGCTCACGCGACGAGAAGCCAGTGCCTTTTCCTCCTCAGACAGCCAGCCGACAGTTTCGGGGTAGTCGGGGAGGTAGAACCAGACGAAAAAGCCGGACACGAACGAGGGGATGCCTTCGAGAATAAAGAGCCAGCGCCACGCCGACATACCGCCCACTTCGTTCATATGGCCAACACCGTAGGCAATAGCGCCGCCAAAAGCACCCGCAAGCGTAGCCGAGGCTAGAATAATGGCCACGCGCAGCGAGCGCTCTTCAGTGGTGTACCAAAAGGTGAGGTAGTAGACGAGACCGGGGAAGAGGCCTGGGAATTAGCAGAGCTTTAGCTGAGAGACGGAGTGCAAAGTACGCAGAGTACACATAATGCACAGAAAACACAGCACGTTTCTCACCCGCTTCAAACACGCCGAGGAGAAACCGCACGACAGTCACGACAGCGTAGCTGTGGGCACCGCCGAGACCCATGGTGATGGCCCCCCAGGAGACCATGAGAAAGGCGATCCAGCGGCTGGGGCGCAGCCGCTTGAGAAAGTAGTTGGACGGGACCTCGAAGAGGGCGTAGGCAATCAGGAACACCATCAGCGCAATGGTGTACTGGTAGGCGGTCATGTGCGTCTCGGTGAGCAAGTCATTGTGCGTGGAGGCGTTGAGGACCTTGGCGTTGCCGATGTTGGAGCGGTCGAGGTAGCAGAGCAGGTAGATGGCCGCCGACAGCGGCAAAATGCGCAGGTCCTGCTTGCGCACGAGGGCGTTCTGCAGCTCGATGTCGATGGGCTCGACGAGCTCGGACTCGGACGCCCGAGGGAGCTGCCAGTTAGGGGGGGTGTCCAGAATCGAGGCCGGCAGGAGACAGATCGAAGCTCACCTCCTTGGATACATCGCCTTCTTCGCGGGCAAAGCTGCCCACCGCGTCGGAAGCCTCCTTGTCCATCCTGATCTGTGGCGGCCGGAATGTAGGCGTCGACGTTTGGGAACGGATGTAGGGAGGAGGTGGAGAATCTGGGGAACCTAGGGATGGTAGAAGTCAGGTCGGAGAAGGAAAACGCAGGCTCTGCCTCTCGGCGCGCACAGAATGCAAAATTGGCCTGCTGGCTGGCCACGGGAGATGAGCATCGGGAATGCCACGCCGATAAAGCAGCTCACCGCCGTATTGCAAGTGGGACCCCTAAGGCCGGCGTGAATCCTTCGAGTCCGTTTAAGGCCCCCCTCCCCTGGCAATAGACCGCTTCCCCACAACTGCCACCAGAACTAAGTGGACAAATCCAGCATTCATCAGAGCGGTTGCCGGAGAATGTCCGGCCTACGGGGCAGCCCTGGTTCAACGCTGGAAACCCACGAGATTTCATTGGTGCAAATCCAACCGATACGACGTACATACTCGCCAACATTCACTAATAGTACAACGCGCAGCACCTAAAATACAACGTCGTTCCCCGAGAAGATCACATTGTACCAGTCGTCCGTCACCGCGTCCAAACCGGCCGAGCCGTGGTCCGTGTCGGAGATCGGAGTCGGGTGCGCCGCGTCCACCAAATTCAGGTCGTTGCCGATAAACTGGCCCAATCCGTCGAGATCGCGCCACGAAAACCCACGCAGCGGCTCCAGCTCCGAGCTGAGATTCGCATGCAGGTCGAGGGAATAGGGATGCGGTCCCGCGGCTGGTTCGGCGACTGCAGGCAGAACCCCGGACGCCGTCCCGGAGGATGTGCCGGCGCCATCGGCATCGGCGTCGGGCCGACCGGCGGCTCCGCGGCTTGGGAGTTTGCGCCACAATAAATACAGCGACCGCGAGTACCGCTCGCCCAGACTGTTGGCGCCGACCGACGACTTCTGTAGCCGGTCCACGGTCAAGTTGATGGTGCGGCGCGCCCGGTTGCCCGCGTCGTTGGAGAGGGCGCCGAAAATGCGCGCCTTGAAGAGAAAGACGGCCGCATAGATGACGTAGAGGTAGTAGCGCAGAGGCATGAACCGCAGACCGGCTACGGGGTCGACAAAGTCGTTGAGCGTGCTGAGCAGCGAGTTGGCGGCGTCGATGGACTCGTAGACGAAGCGAGCATCGGGGGTGGCCGCAATATCAGAAAAGAGCCGGCGGGTGGGCGGCCGCGGCGAGAGTTGCCGAGCACGCGCAATGGCTCGATTAATGGTCGCCTGGAAGGCAAACGAGTTGATGTAGAGGCGTAGGAACTCGTAGGACAGGATCAGAGCGGCCTTGACCGAAGGCGTGACTGAATTGTCAGTGTACGCTCACCAAAATCAAGGTGCTCACTTTACTGACAACTTAGACCACCCCAAGCCAGCTTCCAATTCCGCAATACCACGCAGAGGTCGTCCTATGTCGTTAGTATGTCGCTGTGGTCCCAGATTGGGCGACTAAGCGTGCCACCTACAATATAGCGCACGTATTCGCCTCCGGTATAAAGCTGCTCGCGGTGGCTGGTCGACGAGTACAGAATATCGTGTGCATTGCTGAACAGCTGGGTCATCTCCAGACGGGCCTGGAACACCAGTCCGAGATCACCCGACCCTGCTTTTTGCATCTGCAGAGTCGGGAAGTCGTCTGCGTGCATTACGGTGCTCGGTCCAGGGCCTCGAGACCAGAAGCCTTTGCCCAGGCGGATGGAAACCTCACGGTCGCTCATGTAGCAGGCTGGGAATGTCAGTCACCTCCTCGAAGACATTCACTTCATTTACGCCACTATTGACTCACCGGCCCATGCAATGCGCTTCCGGTAGAAGTCCGGCCGCCTTCCATGGAGCTTCTCCTGGTGCAGCCCCGTCTGTTCGAGGCCCTGAAGATACGCCAATCGAATAGCCACGCCAATCTGCATCCACGCTCCCCGGTCCTCTTCGCCGTGTCCAATCGTTGGGTTCTCCTGCAAGCGGTGCGGTGTCCACTCGGCTAGAATCAGCAGGGCCTCGACGGCACCGACTGTGGACGAGCCTTTGTAGATGACTTGCGAAATGAGACTCTCCATGTGTCGAGAGCAGACTTCGTGCACGCTGGACCATGCCGGGTCCTCTTTCGACGCAACAGTGAAAATGGCCGTCAGCAAATGCGGCTCGCATTCTGCGAGGACGAGCACGTTGCTCTCCGAAAAGATGCTGCTGTCGGCCACCGGGAAGAAGGGGTGGTAATTATCGCGGTACCTGGGGGTCAGCACTGCATCTGCTGCCTATGGCCTGTGGGATTGGATAGATGCGTACAGTTTCAGCAAATACGACGCATTTTCATACGTCAGCAGTCCGCTCGACATCGGGGCGTAGTATGACTGCCCTTCGACGGGGGGATGGTGGTCTTCTGCTCCCGATGTTCCAACAATGCCGTGCATTCCATTGATGGCCGATATTCTCGATTCGTTTCCGGTTGTCTTGCTCGGCAGTTGGCGTCGGCTGGTATTCCCATTGTTAAGGGCTACGTGAGCGAGGAGATCAACTGCATCAGACGGATTGAGGAGATCGGTCGAAGCAATGTGGCCTTCAATGTCGCCGTCAGCACCGTCTGCTCCTTCGGGTCCGTCAATGGCCACGGACTGTGCAGAAGAAGCCACGTTTCCCGACTCTGAGCTGAGACTGCTCCAAGGGCCCGACCCTCGAGGGAACGGGAGTGGAGCTGACTTGGGTGGACGTTGTTGTCGTTGATGTTGCTGTTGTTGCTGCTGTTGTCGCTGCTGTCGCTGCTGTTGCTGCTGTTGCTGTTGTGGTGGTGGTTGCACACTTTGTTGGGCCTCCGTTGCGGCCGACTTTCGTGGCCGACGCCCACCTCGACGAGACGTGGCCAACACGCATTCCCGACGTTCCTGCACACACCGCTGACATGGGGGAGCACCGGGTGTGCCGTCCGAGTCGCTGTTCTGTCAATATTCCCGTTCTAGCCCGTTCTGGTGCCCTCCGTCCATCTCGGTATTCGCACTTACAGATTGCACCGCGTCTTTCTCAGTCGACAGGCCACGCAGGCACGCGAGACACGCCGCTCCTTCTGGATTGCCGTTCCTGGGCTGTTGGTAGCTGCACCCATCCTCATCGGCAACTGTTTGCTTTGTTCCGGTGGAGATATTCGGGCCTGTGATGTGTTGCCGGCATCTCGGCCGCCGGCCATGTCGGGTGTCCTGGAAAAGAGCAAAAGGCTATCTTACCCACAAACGAGTTCGGCTATCTCGCACAAGCCTCCCACCACAAGAACTACGGAGGTGCAGAGGTGCGGAGTAGCTGGACTTGAACTCAGATCCACTGCCGCAAAGACATTCCTCACATCGGCTATCGGGATCCGGCTACTCAGAGCGGCAATCAAAACTTCTCCCTCGCTTTACACATGACACGGCGCCAGCACCCGATTCAGCTAGCTTGTTTTCCTTACAGCGCCTTTTCCCACACCGTAACCGGACCGCTGGTCGACTAGTGATCACGCGGCGGGAATGAGAGCCACACATTTTCCATTTAAGACATATAGTGTCAACAGCATTTCACGTCGGCAAACAAAGACCACACTTCGGGCCGCCGAGGAAAGCGGCAAATGCAAAATCAAAGCAATGCCACTTCTCCAGCGGAAAATGAGTCCACGGAGTAGAGTATTGCGGAGAACATGGGGTTGGGGGTTAGGGGTTGGAAAACGGATGGGGATGGCAGCTCAAAATGCCTTACAGAAATGTCTCCACAGAACTTCACATGCTAAGCTAGGCCAGGAGAATTAACAAGAATGTGGCGCGGGCGGTGTGCTGCCTCGTTCATACGACGGGTGGCAAAAAGCCAAACATACGATAAATATGAATGCGTGTGGTGTGAGTTAGCAAGGCAGTGTTTCTAGGAACAAAACCATGTGGCAAGCCTTGGCCCAGTGGCAATTTTGTTTTCTGTATTTGTACCTGCAGAGATAATGCGGAAAGAGTCAAACCTTCCTCCCGCCCCATTTCAAATCGATGATCGCAGTTGCTGCAACTGATGGATATGCTGCGCCGCCACTCGTGTGGCGACTGGTGTCGTATGTTGTTTATTTCAAGTCGAAATAGCTGCTGTAAGGCTACTTGTGGACTGTGCAAAAACGTTAGGTGCTAGAGTGGCTCAAAATTGCACGAAAGTGGTCTAAGCACAGCAATTTTAGTCTTCCTCCCATCTATGATTGCTGCAAAAATAGGCAACGCAACACGTGTGGTTGCCACCGTGTTGCTGTCTTTTCAGCCTTCCTTTGGGGTGTTTCCTCCCGTTAAAGTCCAGAGTTGTCGTGTCTCTGAACACTGTCCCCATTTCTCAATTGCCGCAATATTGCTGCTGCCTAGTTTGAGTGCATGTCCTGCTCAATACCTACTGCTACAAAAGGTGTTCGTCGTCTTGTGATGTTTACTCCCAAAGTTCTAGCTCACATGAGCTACAAAATTGTATAAACTCAGCTGACATATCAGCTCGTTCGGTGCCAAACCCATTGCTTCTCCACCAGGTGCTTCCCCGCAACTAGAAATTGTAATGCGCTCTATATTATTTTTAGCGAGACGCACGCTTTACCAGAATTCGGACGTGAAATCAAGCATACATCATCGGAAACCTGGTCCGCTAAAATGGCGAGTTGTTTCTTATATTTGCCCCTTGAAAGACTGATGTTTGTTATCTTATATACTTGAGAAAATTTAATTCAATACAATTCACTCAAGTTATCATCTATATCTATCCTTGACGAGTCTATTATTCGCATATTGTTTTCTACAAACCACCAGCAACAGTCACCTCTTGTCCGGTCATGTATCCTGTCTTGGCGAACCTGTGCTTGTTAGCATGCATACAAGGCAAGAATCGAGATTAACGTACATAGTAATCACATTGGCCACCTCCACTGGAGTGCCAAGACGGTGGACAGGAATGCTAGCCACGATAGCCAGACCCGGATCAGTCTCCTTTAGTGCGTCGAGATCGTCACGAGTGTCCCAAGAGCTGCAGAATTAGCACTGCCCGCCACGTGGAAACCGGACAAGACTTACTCGGCTTTTGGGGTTGGGATCATGCCGGTGGAGCCGATCATGGCCGGAAGGACCTGGAATGTGAGTGACGGTTTATGAGAGTTGGAAGCGGCATACGTACCACGTTGACGGTCACGCCTTCGGGATTGAGGATCCGCGAGAGGTTCAGGCCCATGGAGCTGCGAGGTTAGCCAAGCTGCCATCGCTGCATCGATGCAGGCCCAACACACCTCAGAGCGCCTTTTGTGGCTGCATAGTGGCAGCCGTTGATGCCCCCGCCCTTGCTGGCAATGCTGCCGACCAGAATCACACGGCCCCAGCGTTGAGCGCGCATCCCGGGCAGACTAGCCTTGGTGACGACAAACTGACTGCGCGCGTTGACCTCCATCATCTCGTCCCAGTCGTCCTCCTCGATGTTGGCAATGTCACGGATGCGGCGTCCAAGGCCGGCGTTGGCCACGAGGATCGAAACGGCCTTGTGCTTCTCGGAGACGACAGGGTCTGCCAGCACATTGGGCACGAGATTGCGGACAGCATCGCGAGATCCCAGGTCGGCGACAAAGGAGCGGAAGAGCTGCCCGGGGTACTTCTCCTGCAGCTCCGCAGCCAGAGCCAGGTTTTTCTGTTTGTTAGGCGGGAAAATGCGAGGCGAACTGGGAGGCAATTACCTCGTCAGAGCGGGAGTGGATGGCAATATCACAGCCCTCGGCAGCCAGAGCATGAGCCGTCGCTGAACCAATGCCTCCGCTGCGTTGTCAGCCGTCTGATATTCACAAGCGATTCAGGTGTCGAAGAACTCACGGAGCACCGGTGATCAGAGCCAGACGGCCCTTGAGCTCGTTGTCCAGGTGGTTGAGATGCTGCCTCGTCATTTTCCTCGTTTGCTCGTTTGCTCGTGAATTTGCCGGATTGCAGCTCCCAAAGGAGATGCCACAAACGGAATGCTGTGTTACGAGCGGCGTTCTTTCGGGGGACGGAGTCTGCCTGGGTCTCACATCCCCTCAATAGCCGACGCACTAAAATCGGCGGCAATTGATGCAGTATCCGCTGCAGACCGGCCAACAACATGCTCCACTGTGGAGGACGGCCTGAGACTGGCAATGGGGGCCAATGGGGCCAATGGGGAAAGAATGCGGGATTGTGGGGTGCTGGAAGTTGATATATACCGGTGACGGCCTCTGCCTCGTGTCTTTTGATTCTACTTTTTCACCATCTGCGTCTGTCTTGTGTTTTCTTCCATTGATCCTTTTTCGTCGTTGCGGGCTTTTGGCATACTCTTCACAATGGTTGAGCTCAAAGGCCAGGCGTTGCTGCTGACCGTCAGCGCGCTGACCTCGTTGGGGTTCATGCTGATTGGCGTTGACAATGGCCTCATGGGCGGCCTCGGTAGGTCCAGTTGCCGTGTTTTGGTCTGCAGCCTCGTTGCTAACCCGTTTGTGCGACAGTCAATGCGCCGTCCTTCAACAAGACGTTCCACACGCCAAACTCGACGATGACAGGCCTCATTGTGGCCATCTACGAAGGTAAACTCTTGGCCGACTGTCAGCGGAAAGAACGGGTCTAACTCGATAGTTGGCTGTTTTTTCGGGTCCATCGCCACATCTCTCTTTGGAGAAAAAATCGGCCGCCGCAAGACCATCGCCATTGGCTGTGTGATTATGATCGTCGGTGCCATTCTGCAGGCCACTGCGTACACGCGAGCTCATATTATTGTCGGCCGCGTCGTCTCTGGTGTCGGCATGGGCTTCATCAACTCGACTGTGCCCGTCCTGCAAGCCGAGTTCAGCCCGAAAGCCAGCCGTGGTATCTGTATGTGGCATATCCCAGAAACAACAAACCATACAACACCCCATTCTCACGACTAACCGTTTAGATGTCTGCGCTCAGCTTTCCACTCTCAACTTTGGCATCTTCATCATCTACTGGATCGACTACGCCTTCTCGACGCACATTGGAAGTTATGCATGGCGTGTGCCGGTGATCTTGCAGTGCTTCTGCATCGTCCCCATGCTCTTCCTCCTCAGGATCATCCCCGAGACGCCTCGCTGGCTCGCTGCCCACGACCGTCCTGACGAGTGCCTCAGGGTGCTGCAGCGGCTCAAGAACGATTCGAGTGAGGAAGAGATCCAGCAGCTGCACGCGTCTATTCTGCAGACCGTGGCCTATGAAGCGTCCATTGGTGCTGGCTCCTGGAAGGATCTGCTCAAGGAGGACCACATCAAGAGCCGCACGCGTCTATTGATTGCTTGTGCCATCCAGAGCTTCCAGCAACTAGGTGGTATCAACGCCATTATTTGTGAGTGCCACTGCCATACAGACAGGCACACACATCGCTAATGATCCCAGACTACAGCAGCACGCTCTTCAGCAGCATCGGCTTCAGCAACCACATGTCGGCTCTCATGTCTGGTTTCCTCCAAACGTGGTTCTTCGTTGCTTCCTTCATTCCCTGGTTCTTGATTGACCGTGTTGGTCGTCGTCCTCTGGTACGTGGAATGTGTCTGTATTCGATCTGTCCCGTGCATGGCCGTCTCTAACAAAGTAGCTGCTCTCCATGATCTCGGTGATGGCGGCGGTGATGGCTGTTCAAGCTGGCCTCATTTCGCAGGTGCAGAACAGCACATCAATTGCACACTCTGCCGGCATCGGTGCTGCTGCCATGCTGTTCATCTTCCAAGGCGCCTTTACCATTGGTTTCCAGGCAACCGTCTGGGTCTACCCGTACGTTCCGTCCTTGTCTCTTTTCCGATGTGGCCTCATCTAACCCGCTCCAGGTCTGAGATTCTCCCCCTGAGACTGCGCCAGCGCGGTTCGTCCATTTCGACGGCGTCCAACTGGATCTTCAACTACGTGAGTGCATCTTTCTGAGATTGGCCTAGGGGCAGCGGAACCACTACTAACGGAATAGATGATTGTGCAAATCACGCCCATCGCCCTGGACAACATTGGCTGGAAAACGTACATTATTTTTGCGGTGCTCAACGCTCTGTGGGTGCCTATCATCTACTTTACGTTCCCGGAGACCAAGGGCCTGGAGCTCGAAGACGTGGACCGTTTGTTTTCGGGAGACGAGGATTTTGGCGTTGTGGCGGAGACCAAAAAGACAGACACTCTGCATATGGAGGGTGTGTAAAGATAGCACGAATCTGTAACAGTACCTGGTAGCGAGTGTTTGAGTTGGACGGCAATATAGCAGTTGCACCTTTATGTGTCTCCATTTCTTAGAGCCGTGGCCTCTTCCGTCATTTCTAAGTGAGATCTCCTAGCTGGTCTCGGGGCCATCACAATCCTTTCTATGAGTACTACTACATACCTTTCCGTATCCACATCGCCGGCTATCAAACCAAACCACCAGGCCTCTCCAACCGGGGCCCCAGAATCCCCCCAAAGCTAGCCTACCCCACCCTTCTATGGACAGTAGCCGAATAGCCGCGTGCAGAAGCCGACCCTGTCATGGGCCTAGACTACTTGATAACGTCGGCTGTTAAAGATACAGAGCACGCTGGCTCGTGTCTGTGGTTGGTAGATTTATTCTTTGTTAGCCACAGAGACAGAAGCATCATGGTGAAATCACTGTCATTTGTGGCCCATGCGGCCGAAGTGCACGAGCTCTTTGGACCATCTCCCACACTGGAACTGCTCTGGGAGAACAAGGACTACCCATTTGCACACGAGGCCGGCGTGTTTGTGGAGAGTGACAACACTCTCTTCATTACCAGCAACCAATATGCAGAACCTCAGACCGGAAAGAAGAAGATCCAGATATCCAAAGTGACGCTGCCGCGAAATGGTGGGACGGCTGTGCAGGTGGAGGAAATACATCCCAATGTGCCCATGGCCAATGGCGGCGTCAACTACAAGAACGGCGTCCTGTTTTGCGCCCAGGGCGACTTGGAAGCGCCCGGCGGCCTCATGCTGATGGACAGCAGACCACCGTATACGTCGCGGACGCTGGTCAGCTCTTTCTACGGGCGCAGATTCAACTCTGTCAACGATGTAGTCGTGCACAGCGACGGGTCCATCTGGTTCACCGATCCCATCTACGGCTTTGAGCAGGGCATCCGGCCACGACCGCAGCTGCCAAGCCAGGTGTACCGGTTTGATCCTGCGACGACGTCGATTCGCGCCATGGCGGATGGTTTTGGGCGGCCCAACGGCATCTGCTTCAGCCCTGACGAGAAGATTGTCTACGTGACGGACACCGACTGGATTCACGGCGACGGCACCACGGATCTGACACGAGCATCCACAATGTGAGCCTGGGCTTTCGATGAGAAAAACAGAGAATGCACCGCTGACAGGAGCAGATACGCGTTTGACGTGGTCACATATTCCGGCGGTCCATTTCTCACCAATAGACGGCTCTTCGCCATGGCTGACTCGGGCATCCCGGATGGCATCAAGTGCGACGTGCATGGCAATGTGTACAGTGGCTGTGGAGACGGTGTGAACATTTGGGCGCCGGGAGGGGCGCTGTTGGGAAGGATTCTGGTGGAGGGCGGGACAGCGAACTTTTGCTTCGGGCGGGACGGCGAGCTGTTTCTGTTGAACGAGAAGCGACTATGGCGGGCCAAGTTGAAGGCTTCCACAAAGGGGGCTCTTTTGGGCATTTAGCTTTGGGTGTCCACATAGGGACTTGCCGCGTCCAATACCGCCAATGATGTCTAGTCATGGCAAGCATAGCACGCATGTACGAGATATCCATGTTTCGGTAAGCATGGCGAATAGGCGGTGTTGATTCTGCCACGGTTGGAAAGTCGCTCTCAAAGGGCGGTGAGGCCAAGATTCACAGCACTTTTAGTGTCTCTCTAGGCTCGAGCCCACTTTCTTACTCTGACGTCATCCTCCCTCCGCTCGTCTCCTCAAACAATGTTAAACAACATAAGTTAGCTATAAAGCAGCAGAACGGGCTCGAAAGGTCGTTTCTGATTATAAAGATGACTACTGCACATCAATTTTAGTTTCCTTCGACACAGTAAAAGCCAGTACGTGCATTTTAGCGTAACAATCGAGCCCACCTTACTGTGACGGCATACTCGTCTCTCCTTAAACAACATGGGTTGGCTGAAGAAAGCAGCAGAACGGGCTCGAGAGGTTGTTTCCCAGCCTCAAAACGCCCAGAGGTCCTATTCCGCCAACATGGCCGAAAACACACGCCAAGCTCTAGGGCCGCCGCAGAAAATCGACAACATCACCGCTCAGGCCTTTCTTCTCGGGCCGCAGCAGTCCAACCTGCCGCATATTTTCCGCGACGGAGGCGGCGGAGGAGCAGTCGGCGGCCAGCAGCTGATTATTTTTGCCGACGGCTCGTACACGCGCGGGCTTCCGCCGACGGACGACGCGCGGATTGTCAGCTTCACGTCGAACTCGATTGCCGTTGTTGGATCCTCGATCAGAAACGTGACGGACATGGGATCGGCGGACAAAGGGCCCGACCAGGCGCTGCCCTTTGCGACCGCCGATGTGCATGCAGAGGCGCCGTTCACCCACGGCATCTGGCCGAACCAGAATATTGCGCCGATTCTGGGCGGCTCGGTCGGCGTGACGTTTCCCGAAGTCATCGACCGGCGGCTCTACAAACAGGGCCAGCAGCCGCTGCTGTACAACACACCCATCGACATTCGCCTGCACAACGGGCGTCCGGCGGCGTCGCGGCCGCACACGCGCCTCTTCCAGCACCCGGAGGTCATGTTTGGCTCGTTTACGGCGTACCCGGCGACGCAGCCCGGCGAAGACGGCTATCTGTACCTCTTTGGGCGCGTTTCGGAGGCCGGCCACCCCGGCAGTAACGGCCTGAAGCTGGCACGCGTGGCGCCGCAGGACTGGGCCAACCGGCAGCTGTACGAGTACTGGGACGGCGAGACGTTCGGGCCGGAGATGCCGGTGGCCGACGATGGCGGCCGTGCCAACGTGATGCTGTACTCGCAGGAGGCTTTTGGGAAGCACTACGGCCCCGGATCCGGCGATGTTTTCTGGAGCGAGGTGTACCGCGAGTACATTCTGCTCTTCCAGAATGCAGCAGCCGCTCTGGACAGCACAGGTGGGTTTCGGGGAGAACAGAAACTGCCGGTCCACGCTGAACAAACTGAATACTGACAATGCTGGCAAGTCTACATGAGCCACAGCCGCTCGTTGACCGGGGGCTGGTCGCCGGCGGCGGCTGTGTTCCAGCTCCCCCGCGCCGACGACGGCTACAGCTACGCGTTTCACGCCTATCCCGGCATGGACCCCGGAGGACGGACCATCCCGGTGACGTGGACGCAGGACTCCAAGGCGCAGTCCTGTTTCATCAACACGGGGGAGGTGGTGTTTTCGTGACAAAGTAATTAGGTACAGAGAATGTGGGATATGTACAAAGTGAATCTTGGACAAGAGCGACAAAGAGCAGGACCAGTAGTGCTCCACCGGCACCTAGAACACCTAGAACTTGTAGCACTCGCTGGCGATGGGCACGGTGACGCTGTAGATGGTGTCGGTCCAGAACTGGGTGACCTTGGCGACGAGGTTGAAGACAAACTCGGAGGTGACGGCGACGCCCTGGGAGCAGGCCTCGGTGGTGGTGGGCTGGCTGGCGGCCACGGTGGTGCCGCTGGCGGCGACCTGCTGGGTGGCGGACAGCACAAAGTCGTTGTTGAAGCGCGGCTGGGCGTCGAGGCCGATGCCGAGGTCGAGCAGGCCGCCGAGGACCGAGCAGGCCAGGGCGACGGAGACGTCAACGTACGGATCGACGGAGACGGCCGCCCGCTCCGAGATGTTGGCCGTGGCTGAGTAGTTGGGGGTCCAGCCAGAGGTCGTGGTGGCCGAGCTGTTGCGGAAGTCGATGTGGACGTTGCCGTCGGTGATGCCGACGCCCAGGTCCGCCGAGACGACGACGGCGGCCTCGGCGCTAAAGGCCACGCCGAGGCCGAGGCCGAGCTCCGGGCCCAGGCTGAGGATGCCGGGGATGTTGACGAGCGAGTAGCTCAGCGCCGGGGCCGTGTAGCTCGCGGTGGTGTTGTAGGGGGCGGTGATGTCGAGGGTGAGGCCGACGTCGGCGGCAATGGAGGTGTCAAAGTCGACGTAAAAGGCCTCGAGCGTGGCGGTCCAGATGGAGTACTTGAGGCGGCCCGAGAGGCTGTTGATGACCGAGACGCTGGCCTTGTCGGCGGTGACGGTGACGTACGGCGCATACGACAGCAGCGTGGTCGACGCAAGGCTCAGCGAGTTGGTGAAGTTGACCGACGGGTCCCAGTCGATGGTGCGGCGAGCCACCGTCGTGGACGGCACCGTGGGGATCGAGGTGAAGGAGATGTCCGCGTCGCCTGATGGTCAGTCGTGGTTAGTTTCGGCTTCGCTTGGGCTTGGGAATGGACGCACCGGCCGTCTCGTTGACAAAGGTCTTGGCGGCGCTGGCCACGAGGGTCAGCGAGCCGTTGAGGGCCTCGACGGCACTGGCGAGGAAGAAGCCGCGCTCCAGCTCGACGTCGCAGTCACCCAGGTGGTTGGTGACCAGCACAAACGGGCTCGCAGCCGCCCAGGCCGCCGCCGCCGCGTTGAAGGCCGCCGTGGTGTTGAAGGCCACAGACACCGACGAGGCATCGCAGTCGACGCTGGCGACGGAGGCAATGGACTCCAGCAGCACCGTGGGGTGTTGCATGGCCAGCGACACGTTGACAAGACTCTGGCCGTTGACGCCGTACTGCAGTCGCACATTGCGCGAGGGAACGGCGCCGGTGCGGTTGTGCGGCGCCGGAATAGGGCCCAGAGTCAGGCCGTGGTCGTGGCCGTGACGGGCACCAAAAGCCGTAGCCAGGAGGGCGGCAAACGAGAGGAAGCGAGAGACAGTCATGGTGATAGGCGGTGGAATCAGAATCAGAATCAGATCAGAACTGATCAGAATCGGAATCAGAATGAGAATGAGAATCAGAATCAGAATTCGAATCAGAACTTGAATCTGAATCACGAGAATCGCAAGGCACTCGAATCTCGAATCTGAATCTGGTCTGAATCTAAATCACGAATCAGGAAAGCTAGCAATTAAGTCTCAAGACACAGGCCGAGCCGCCGCAGCCGGACAAGGCTTCTCCGAATCTCACATGCTTGCCAGGTAGAGTGGCAGCATCTCGGTCCCCGTTGCGGAATCAGGGGCACGGGGGCCAACCATTAGCAGAATTGGCCGAGTTGACGGACCGGCTGGCTCGGCGGGTCGCATTTTTGGCGGCGAATGCGTCGGCTGCAATGCAAGGCTGGACGGAGTACGGAGTAGTTGCTGAGTAGTATTGCTACATACAAGGTCTCTAGAGGGACGGAGACCTACGATGGACCTGCAGACGGATGGCACTTGGGACGGATTGCGAGCTTGGAGTGCGACACTGGTACATATCGTAGATTCCATGCCCTATATTATGTGTGGAGTCCTGCAAGAGTGCTACGAGCACTGTCAAAAAGGACTTGGATCCACTGTCCTATTCTTAATCAATTTGAGACTTACGTCGTACATATCGTCTAGCAGTACTGAGTTGTATTGTCGGTCTTGACCCCTGATTGCGCCCTTACTACAGGAGCTATAGCAATCTCAAGTGTGGTAAGTTTAAGTAAAGTATGGAGTACCCGTGTACTCGTTCATCTGTAGCATTCTCAGGAGTACAGAGTATGAACAGTATTTTATGAGCATGGGTACTATCGCATGAGCCATTCTTATTAGAGTCAATCGAGTCACCACCACCGCCACCACACTTTTTCTACTCTTAAATTAAGGATAACACCCCCACTACTGCAGCGCGTAGACAAACGCCAGCTGGTCGATCTCGTCGCCGTCCTGGCCCAGGAATCCCACGATCTGCCACCCCGTCGGCGCCGTAAACGTGGCGCAGTCCGAGGTCGCCGTGCCGGCCGCCAGCGTGTTGCCCTTGCTCGTGGTGGCCAGGATGTAAAAGTTGCGTGTCTCGCCGCTCTTCTGGCCCTGGCACAGCCGCGCACTCGTCCAGTACTCGCCGGCCGCCAGCGCCAGCGACGCCGCCGTGCCGCCGCTGCCGCCGTGGCTGAAGACGGTGCCGTCGGACAGGGTCAGGCCGACGGCGTCGAGGCGGCTGCCGCCGGCGAAGCTCAGCTTGGCCGCCTTGAGGCCGCTCGTGGCGGCGACGAGCGTCCGCAGCGCCGGCAGGTCCGAGAACCAGTCGCCGTGCGGGCCGCCCCAGAAGCCCGACTGGCGCAGCGCGCTCGACAGCGCCCAGGCAAAGTGCACGCCGATGGGGTTGTGGTCCGAGAGCACGCTGCCGTCGGCCTGCAGAAACTTGGCGCTTTCGTAGTGGAAGGACGTGGCCGAGAGGCTGAGCACGCCGTTGCCGCGGTAGAACAGCTTGTCCACGGTTTCGCAGGTGTCGTTGCTGCTGGGGTTGTCGCACAGCGTCAGCACCGTCGGCACCACGCCGCCGCGCTCCAGCTGCAGCCACGCGTCCGTCAGGCCGTTCTGCCGGCTGAAGATGCTGATGTTGTCCGCCGTGCGCGTGTACCGGCTGTTGGTGTCGCCAAACACAAGCACCGCGTTGCCCACGCTCCACGTGTCGATGTAGTCCGCCACCTGCTTCAGATTGCTGTTGCGCGCCGTCTCGTCCGCCGTCTCCGTGCCCGCGTCCGTGTGCACGTTGTACACGTCGATGAACGCCCCCGCGTCGCCGTCCACCTTCACCCGCATAAACGTGAAGCCCTTGGGCGTCAGGCAGTCCGACCCCGACGCGTCCGAGCAGTCGTTCCACTCCTCCCGCGTAAAGTCGATCCAGTCAAAGTTGGCCAGCGTGTTCAGCCCCGACCCAATGCCCGCCCCCCCCGACGTCGCCGTGCGGTACGTGTGGTTGTCCGTGGCGTAGATGTACGCGTGGTAGTTGAAGTCCTGCGCCGTTAGTATGGGCATGGGGGCGGAAAGGGGGGGCGCCACACCGCGAAGGATCACGCACCTCCTGCACGTGGATAATGTCGTAGCCGTACTCCGCAAAGTACGAGCCAATCGTGCCGGCATTGGTCGCCTTGTCACCCGACACGTCGTTGCTCTGCAGGATGGCCGGCAGACCAGCCACGTTCATCGACAGCACGTCAAACGTCCCCGAAGTCGCCGCACGAACAGAGCCAACGGCCACAGCCGCAAGAAGAGCCAGAGAGCGAGCCATTTGGAAGTCGTCGGATGCCTTGATCTACGATGGGCATCTACAAATGCTGCCATCGAATCGAACACGAACCACACCGGCTTTTGTACCCTGCCTCCCTCCTTCTCTCCCCTCTTCCCCCCGCTCCCCCTCATCTCCGAATCCTCGGCCATTTCGGTGCCTCGTCAGCTTCTGAGCTTCTGATTGTGCTTCCCTGAATCGAATTAATCCAGTCGACCCCATGCTACGCTAACGGCACTACATAAAGCGCCAGCTTGGGCCACAGCACTAGCCTTGTCCGGCTCCCTCCGGCTTGGCAACGGCATGCCCTGATCAGGAATAAACACCAGAGTCAAGCCCAATTTCACACCAGCCACGCAGCCTCATGCCGCTCAGCCAATGGTCAAGCCACGTTCCATCGCCGTCGCCAGTCAAGCCGCGTCCCTGTCGATCTTTTCACCGCCCCACGTCCTGTGTTGTTGCGTTCATTGTGTCGTTCTGTCTGCTTCTAGGCCACACACCGCCTGCGTCTCTTCCCGGATAGCAGCCCATTCCGGCCCCCAATATTGAATACTGCCAACGCGGCCGGGAGACGTGCAGGCTGCTAACCTGCTTGACTCTAGTTGCCTTCAGGGCTGCTATAGCGTTGCTCGCGTACGGGGGATTGGCCGCTTCCAGCCACGGCGTCGGTAAGAAAAAGAGGAAAGAAGCATAAACAAGGCTTCCAAGACGCCGTTGCGTGGCCTTCAAGCTCCGGTGATCGACGTTTTTCTTGAAGAATCGGACGCCGGCGATCTTCAACCAGAGCTCTCGGTGCGGAACTTTCCGTCAAGCATCTCGTGCCCGGATCTCATCGTCCGATAGGACAGGCAGCATGGCTTGTCTGCAACACGTTCCCAGAGACAGAGATAAACACCCAAAGGCCGGAAAACAAGATATAAAAACAACTCCGGCTTATAAAGACAACCTAGCCCTCTTCTGCATAGCGTGCCATCTGCCGAATCGCCCCCGTAGCCGTGCGCCTCCTCCTCGTATCCGAGACCATGGAGATATCAAGATATCGCAGTCAGCAGCATCGACACATCAACACATCGAACATCAGCGCATCACGACATCCTCGAAGCGCCACGCTCGCTTATCCATGTCCCTGATAGCTGACCACCCGCCAAGACGTGTTTGGCCGGCAGCCACATCCTGTCGCAAGATGGCGTGATGGTGATGCTTACGCTAAACCAGATATCCCGCCGTTTCGTGCTATCGGTGCTATCGATACGCTCCCAAACCCCCAAGCTTCGCTGCCCTCGTCCAATCGGCGGCCGGGCATGTATATGTATCTGGATGTCCTCGATCCAGTTCTTGGGGCGAAGTCATCACGAGCTGTTTTAGTCGCTTGGTGCGGCAATGCAAATATTGACAACCCCCAACACCCTTCCCTCTGTTGATAACATCGGCGGCCGATGTGCGGATGACGCAACCGCGACACCCTCGCACCTCACAATCCGCCAACAGAATAATGCGGGGATCCGAGTCGTGCGCAGCATCTCGAGGCCATGCTACCGTCATTGGCACGATGCCGGGATCGATGCGTCTCGTCTGCAAATCTGCCAGCCCCAAAACGCTTCGCCGAGAACGAGGCCGTAGAAGCATAAGTAGCCGCCTTTCGAGCAGACATTCCACGAGTTCGTAGTGCCGTATCCCCCTATAGTTCCAATTTCTCATCGTCGCCCGTCTGTCCACATGGCTCCTCCTGCTGCTGATGTCGACCTCGAGTCGCCCCCGTCGTATTCTGTGCCTACCCTGAAGACCAGCGGTTCGCGCATCGATGGTCCCCTCAAGTACTCTGGCTCCCTCGACCAGTACGACAACTTTGACGTCACCAACGTCATTGGCCGCGAGTTCCCCAAGCTCCAACTGACCGAGATTCTCCACGACGACGCCAAGATCCGGGATCTTGCTATTCTGGGTGAGTAGATGCGCGTCTTTCGTAAGCACGACACCTCTAACACCACCCAGTCTCCCAACGCGGCGTCGTCTTCTTCCGCAACCAGGACCTCAACATCGATGACCAAAAGCTGCTGGGCCAACGCCTTGGCGAACTGACCGGCAAGCCTTCCACCTCCCGCCTGCACCGCCACGCTCTGTCCAACAGCAAGCGCGGCATTGCTGTCGACGAGAACGGCAAGCTGGACGATGAGGTCTCTGTCATCTCCTCCGAGCAGCAGCGCAAGTACTACAAGGACCGCTTCAACCCGTCCAGCCGCAACCTCGGCGGCGTTGGCTGGCATGCCGAGTGGGTATCTCGTCTTCCTTGTGGCCACCATAGAGCCCATCACTGACGATCCAGCATCACTTTCGAGCGTGTTCCTTCCGACTACGCCATTCTCAAGATCATCCAGCCTCCCGAGGATGTTGGCGGGGACACCCTGTGGGCCTCTGGCTACGAGCTCTACGACCGTCTGTCGGAGCCCATCAAGAAGCTTGCCGAAGGCCTGACGGCCACCCACTTCCAGCCCAACTTTGTCAAGGTCAAGGACGAGTTTGGCATCGAGTTGATTGACGCGGACCGCGGCGCGCCCGAGAACAACGGCCTGGACTTTAAGGCGGAGCAGTACGTTCTTCCCCATTCCGTGCCTTGGACGATAGCTAATCGACAAGCCCGCTCGTTCGCACCAACCCTGTTACGGGCTGGAAGAGCCTGTTCGGCGCCGGACACCAGGTCCATGCTGGCTGGATCAACGGAGTGACTCCTCGCGAGAGCGAGATTCTCAAGGCTTACTGTACGTGCATTCGCCTCGAAACTGCAATCAGAGCGAGCTAACACCGTAGTCCTGCAACTCATCACCGACAACCACGACCTGCAGGTCCGCTTCCGCTGGAACAAGAACGATCTCGCCATCTGGGACAAGTGAGTCGCCCCTTACTGCTACAGTAGATGAAATAGTCCTAACAATTATACAGCCGCTCTGTCTTCCACACGGCTACCAAGTAAGTGAAGCCGACCTCGTACAAAATACATCAGGTGCTAATTAAGCAGTGACTACTCCGGAAAGCGCCAGGGCAACCGCGTGGTTTCGCTCGGTGAGAAGCCCTTCTTCGACCCCAACTCCAAGTCGCGCCGCGAGGCCTTGGGCGAGTGGTAAAGTGTTGAGTCGTCGTCTATTGGAATGGCATCAATGGCTCTGATCCGTAGAAATACAATATACATCTTACCTAATTCGAATCTGTGGCTTATAACATCTATTTATGTATTTACATATGTATATGCCGCAACAAATTTTTATTTGTGTGTGTAAGGTATTTAGGACAGATTTTATTTACAATGGTGCAGATTATCAACTTAGGCGGCAACGCCAGCTAACATGGACACTAATATTGTCCACATGAATAGCCCAAAAATACAAGAGCAGGAGTACGTGCGGCTTCAAATCTGCAAAAAATCAATCTCTCCCCTGGGTGGGCTCGAACCACCAACCTTTAGATTTGCTGGACAATTCTTAACAGTCTAACGCGCTATCCAATTGCGCCACAGGGGACTGATTACGTAACTTGGAAATCGCATCTCTTCGCGGTTATTATCAGGCCACAGTTTGCGAGAACTTCCTCAATGCAATCATTAATGTATAGTGTTAAAGAACGCCATCTTCAATCTTTCCCGCCAAAGAGACTCAATTACCAACTACTGTCAGTCTAACTACTCTGAATGTCTACCAAATAGAGTCATTCGGATGTGTAAGTTGATGCAACATTGGGCATTGGATATCAATGTGATGACACTTGGTATGATTTGGTTTCTTGGAAAGGCATACTGTTAGATAGTTACATAATTGCCGCGACTTGATGAATCGTTTTTCATGCTTCAAATAACAGCACTGTCGTAAAGTACGTCCACGTGGTACGAAAATTGTTCCGCTCAATGAGATACACTCCTCTGCTTATGCTGCACAACTCGAGCATTGGCTATCACTTTGACTTGTTCGTCACAATTCACAATAACGCTGTGCCGTTCAACGTGGCTGCTCTTAGTATCATCTACACAAGAAAATAGAAAAAGGGCTAAAAGTAAACAGCAAAAAACTGGAGTAAAAATGCAGCAAAAAACGTACAGCAGCGGGT
>LLKO01000029.1:207587-274726 GCA_001513895.1 Graphilbum fragrans
GTATCTATGGCCGTACGTGAAAAAACCACCTAGTATTTCGCATTCTATCTCAAGAGCCACTTGATATTTAGCTAACGTCAGGTTTGAACTATGCAGACGTACTTTGGTCTCTCTAGATAGTGTAGTAGCTCCCCACCTGGGAAATCTTCAATCTTTGCCGTTTTATTATCCTGCCCCATCCCTGCCTTAATCATTAGAACTCGTGCGCGCACGCACTCATCAGCAGATTAGAGCGTTCTAGCTTTGCTGTGCCACCGTGTGCTGCTTCGTTTCCCGGACATAACTTGTGGCCAGGTCGAGATGCCGTTTAGATTCCTTCAACTGGGTTTTTACTTGTTCGGCTCGAGTTTGAGATGACTTCGTAAGGCGCTGTCTCTCTGCCGCGCTTGCTACAATGCGAGAAATACTAGGAGCATCATTCTGGGTTTCTGAGCTGTTTTCCACCCCGCCTGAGCTTTATTAATGGCATTCTGCTCTTCCGAACCACCTACGATGCTGCGGATGTGCTTTTCTGTCTTGCACATACGAAGAACTCCGAATTCACTGGAGCTTTCCGTGCTTCGTCGCATCGGAGGTAGTCATATAACCTCTTGTGCACATTAGATAGGACTTATCAGATGGCATCTATAAACACTGGATAGATAGATATCTAAGGGGTGATTCGAAAATACAAAGTCAAGAATCAGCGAGTCTATAGAGATTTCACAGTACCCAGATTCAACTGCAGACCAGAGATGATCACCTTCATCCAAATACCTTTGATAGTAGAACTTCGCACATTCAATAACACTATCGCCAATCTGGCCATTCTGGGCTTTAATCGGTGATTGGTTAGCATTTACGCCGACGAGTCTATTATATGGGACTGTCTAGGGCAACCTTCTTGCCCTGCCATATGTACACATGTGGCGTCTGGTCGCAGAAAAAAGAAGTATGTATGTCTTCAGCCCAGACACGTCTCACGCCGATATTCTACTACGCGACACTAGCATTCGCAATCTCACTCCTTCTGTGGCTATCGGCGGTTGAAGCGTTGGATGTGTGGACATCGGATCCGCAGATAAGCGTCAGCTCCAATCGTCCGCCTCTGATTGGCCAATAGCTGCGACGTGTACAATCCCGTCGGCATCCAACGGCTACAAGAGGGCAGCACACAGAAATAAGCGGTGTCCATCGCAGATCTCAACTTTATCTCGGTTGCATCTGAATCATCTCCCGCTGCAGTGCCCAGCTATGGCAAGCCTTGGGATGCGAAAAATCGGCCTCTTGCAACAACCTGCTCTCCTTCGCCGATCTACCCCATCGTGTCGACTTTTGCGTCTTCGATCTCAGGCACACGCTGCCTGGCAGTGTGATGGCCATGCACCATTGGCTCCATGGCAGAGCCGTGTGCTGCAGAGGACACAGACAAGGCATTTGAGCCTGTCCCAGAGGCGGCGGGATGAGCCGCACGACCAGTTCGCCGAAGAGGACACGGGCACCTACACCGAGTCAGACCATGAGCATGCGGTGATTTCGACGTTTGACCTCTTCTCTATTGGCATTGGGCCTTCCTCATCGCACACGGTTGGCCCAATGCGTGCTGGGAGCATCTTCATCGTGGACCTGGTCGAGGCGGATCTGCTGCACAAAGTGGACCGCATCCGTGTGTCCATCTACGGCAGCCTTGCTCTCACGGGCGAGGGTCACATGACTCCTTCAGCCCTGCTGCTTGGGCTGGAGAGTGCCAATGTGGAAACCGTTGACACGGCGTACGTGCCGAAGCGCTTCGTCGAGATCAAGGAGACCCAGAAGCTGTATCTGGGCCACGGCCTCCCCGACGGCAAAGGGAAGGAGATTGACTTCAACTACGAGCGCGATTTCATCTGGGAATGGGGCCGCAAGCTCCCATTGCACAGCAACGGCATGCGTTTCACCGTGTTCGACGCAGATGGGTACGTGCTGGCCCGCAACGATATGTTTAGCGTTGGGGGCGGGTTTGTGGTTGTGCCGGCTGGACTCTCGGTGAATCCGGAGTTCAGTTCCACCAAGAGCACAGGACCCGGATCCAAAGCTAGTCCAGTGGCTCCAGCAGGTGGCGATACAACAGCCGAAAACAGCAGCCGTCATCCGGCGGATCTGGCAGAGAACATGTTCTACAAAGAGTTGAGACGGTCCGACGCTGGCCGAGACCGACGAGCCGGAGCCGAGGTGAAGGCGATTCCAGAGGCCGAAAATGTCGATAGCGGCGGCACTGACGCAGCAAGGATATCGGCTCCAGTCGATTCTGGCGAGGAGTCCGGTCTTTCTGTCGTTCCTGGGGGTGGAGAAGGACGTGTCAGCACCGGATCTGACGACAGCTCTTCGTCAGCCCGGACACCTCGATATGCCTTCCACAATGCAGCGAGCCTTTTGGCCCTATGCCGCAAACACAACCTCACCATTGCCCAGTTGGTGTATGAGAACGAAAAGAGCCAAGGCTATACGGATGAGGAGATCTACACAAAGCTCTTCCGCATCTGGCAGGTCATGGACGAGAGCATTCTCGAAGCCGTCAAGGTGCCCGTCGATTCGATTCTTCCGGGCTCACTCAAGCTGCATCGCCGTGCCCCAGCCCTCTACAAGCGACTGACCCGCGGCCTGTACTCGGCGGAGCCTAATGACACTCCACAAACGGCAAAAGGCGCTGGGCTAGGTCTGGCTGCGCCGGTCAGCAAAAGCTTGACCAAACGACCACCGCCTCGCATCCACGGCTCCCTGGACCACCCCATTTCGCCCTCTCCGTCTCGCCGAACCTCCTTTCCGGCTATGGACTATCTGAATGTGTATGCTATTGCTGTGAATGAGACCAACGCCGCAGGTGGTCGCATTGTCACCGCCCCCACCAACGGGGCCGCCGGCATCATCCCGGCCGTGCTCAAATACGTCCTGGAGTTTGTCAGCGACGACCCAGAGCGCGATATCTGCACGTTCCTGCTGACAGCCGCGGCCATCGGCATGCTGTACAAACGAGGAGCCACCATCTCGGCGGCCGAAGGCGGCTGCATGGCCGAAGTAGGTGTGGCTTGCTCGATGGCAGCCGGCGCTTTTGCTGCTTGCATGGGAGCCAGTCCGGAGATGATCGAGCAGGCCGCAGAAATCGGCATTGAGCACAATTTGGGCCTGACCTGCGATCCTATCGGGGGATTGGTGCAGGCCCCTTGCATCGAGCGAAATGCGTTGGGTGCCATCAAGGCCGTGTCGAGCGCCAACTTGGCGTTGAGCAGCGACCCGGGGACGCAAAAGGTGCGGCTGGACGATGCCATCCGAGCGATGCGCGTCACGGCCAAAGGAATGCGCAATGAGTTCAAGGAAACAAGTTTGAGTGGCCTGGCCACTAGTGTGCCTTTTTCGATTCCTGTGAGCGTGCCAGATTGCTGAGAGGGGAGAGAACATAAGGAGCATACAACAGGAACAAACAAAACCATGGTTAGGAGGGCGAGAGAAAGAGGCGGTATTCGGCTTAAGGAGGGCTGTTTAGCTGTTGCATGATTTAGCAGTCGATATTTGCATAGCTACTATCTGAATACACGTATTCGAGGCAAACAAGATTGTTATCATGCATAGAGAAGCAGGCATAGAATCAGCTGGATGTTGAAATGCATATTGGAATAGGATATTTTAGAAAGTAAACCCTCTAGGTCTACTAGATTTCATTGCTAGCAACTAAAATTGTGACTTAACATTTGGAGTGGAGTCCACATAGTTCCTTCAGTCTACTCAATCACCACTCTGCTCCGTTTCCTGTGTTTATTTGACTGCTCTTCAGCCGGTCGCTTTTCCGCCACTTTGAAATTCGGAGACCGGATGCCCTCCAGCAGGACCATCTTTCGGTACCTGTCATCCCCCAGAAGCGACTGGAAATAGGGGCCCTGAAGGCGCGGCAGGTTCGATTCCAGCTGCCTCACATGCACTCCGAAATCCTGCCACTCTCTCTGGAAGACGGTCTTCGTTTTCATCACATTCAAACCTGTGCCCGGGTAGCTCCTGGAGTCCGAGTGACTGATAATGCGGTCTTGCTTGAGATGCGCTTTGATGTGGGTTATATCGGCAGCTGATCGTTTGAGTTTAGTGGACTGCTTCCTCTCCGAAGTGAGGAACCTGTTGAGATCCATGCAAGCGCTGCAAAGGTCATCTCCGCATCCCTGTGCGGGAGTAGCCCAACCCTAATTCAGATGTTAGAAAGAACACGGGCCTCGTGATAGTGGATCGTATCGTCTCACCTGGAAGCGTTCTGTTGGGTAGTCGGGTAGCGGCCGAAACATTCGTTCAAAAAGGGCCTCAATGAGAGCCTTCAGTTCCAAGTGAGTAGCTTGATCCACATCTCCTACTTTTTGAAGCATCTCCGCTAGCTCTCTGAGAAACTCTGTCACATTAGACGTCACATCTTCTGGCAGCTCGGCTGTTTGAATCTCGTGCCGGTTCAGCTCGAGGAGACGACAGGTAGAGTCGGTAAACCCCACGCTCAAGCAGACCTTGAGCAACGGAACAAAGCAGCGCTTTGATAGGTGGGATCCTGTGAGCTCCTCCTGTTTGATCGAAAATGCTGTCCCACTGTCTTGCACAACTTGATCGAATAGGATTTTCTTGTCATCCAGCGTGAACTCGCTTCCCTCCAATACCGCACCAAAGACATGGTATAGTAGAGGCTTGGTGCCGATGCTACAGATATGTGGAAGCAGACTAGATGCCAGCAGTTAGCTTTTTGCCCATACGCGATACACGGCACCAGAGCGACAGGTGCTGGTAGTTCCGCTTCTTACCTAGTCGTGAGCCACGCCATGTCCGTACATCGGGCAACCATCAGTTTAGCAACAAACACCTCATCATCTCGTCCCAGTTCAGACTTTGCTTCGAACTGTGCCGCCAGCACGGCGTCGTTCCAGATCTTGAGTGCATTTTGTGCGTTGGGATCCGGTATTTGTGATTGAATTCCGCAGAGAGCGCTCTTCAAGGCTGTGAGGCCCTTCACATGTCTCACAATAAAACCAAGCCTACATGCCCACATCGTTAGTCTATGACTTGTGCAAAATGGGCAGGAAAATGGCGACTAACCAATGGTCCCAATCTGAAGCTCCAAACCCGCCGGAGTCCACTCGTTGCGAGAACAGGGTCCCAATCTGGTGCGCGACAACTCGCTGCACAAGCGGATCATCGCAACCAATTCGAACTGCCGCTTCGTACAACGAGTGGTCAGAGAGAGTCAATCCCAACTGAGCCAGCTCGGGAAGCGAGGTTTCTGGTCTGTAGATGTGACTTTCGCAGCATGTCTTCAAGAAGTCTGTTGCATGCAACACTGCTTCTCGTTTTTCTTCGCAACGCTGGATCTCTAGGACCAGTTCGGGAATTAGGCCATCTAGTTGAAGGCAGAATGAGCCCCGGGCTATGAAGGAACTAAGCGATGGTAGCATCCAAATCACCAACACCTAGCAAAGCAAAGAAATTAGCTTTGATTCAGACAAGAACAAGTGCGAGGAGCGGTGAACGGACCGTGTCATGGTACCGGAACATGGGACCTGCGGTCTCGTTACCCAGGATCTCTCCCCCCTCGTTCATACTGTCCGCGCCGTCGTCGTCATCGTAATTGCGTCGCGAACACATAATATCCTCACGGCCAACTCTGTTGTAGTTAGTCGCAAATGATTGTCCCCCCATGGTGTACATGCGGTCCAGCACGACATTCAACCGTGGTTCGTCGCTGTCTTCAAGGAATTCCCTGCTATGCGTGAGGGTGCCAAGGAAACTCATGAAGCCGGCGCCAAATCCCACTTTTTCCAGCAGCTGGCACACGGCTGCATCGCGGCCTTTGAGTTGGCCCAGCTGCATGCTTGATTCACTGTACTTGTGCTGTAGTGGGTAGATGACTTTGTACTGGTCCGAGTTCGCCTTCTGCCAACTGCTGAGACATGTCTGCAATTTCTGTTCCTGTCCGTCAAAGAAGGAGGCTGACGCGAGTCGAGAGGAGGTGGGCACAATGATGTTGTAGATCAAAGCGAGTCGATTCCCAGACGTCACTTCGTGGACCTCGTGTGAAACGTCGCCGAACCACGCCAGCGCCGTTAAGTCGAACTTGGACGACGGCGCTGTGGCATAGCACCGCTCTCCGCCGGCAAATGACAGCCGAACTTGGCCACCTTCGTGCTCTGAGGGCAGGCAGACAACAATGGTCCCGACCATGCCGACTTCCTTTTGAGAGTCCTTGTGCTGCTTGAAGAAGGATCCAGGCTCGTATAAAAGCAGCTTGTGCAGCTTCAGTGAAGCATGAAGCAGGCCGAGTCCCTGCGAGGCGTCAGACAGGATTGTGTTCTCGAGGAAAGATTGCCATCCTGGATTGCTGATTTGGAACTGAGAGGCGTTCATTTCCCACGTCTTGCGCACAGAAGCATCGACCACGTTCTGGTCTGCCCTGCCAAACGGGGCCATGGCGCTGGCCTTTTTGATAGCCTCAGCGTCACGAGCACACAATGGGAGTGGAATCTGCCCATGCCCTTCTAGTTCTAGTCCTGGATTAGCAAAGGCAGCGTACGTCTTCATCCAAGCATAGTCGCCAGCAGTCTCGATGCTCTCCAGGCACTTGGCGAGGTCAACCCACCAGCGACTGCGTGGTGGGCTATCAGGATCCTTGCTGTCCGTCTCAGAATCATCCCGATGGTCGCTTTCTGAGTGTTCCATGCCGCTCGTTCTGTTGCTAGCGTGGCAGCTACGAGAAGATACAAGATTGCTGCTTAGCCGATCAGAGGCGCTAAGATTATGGCGCAAAAGTATATCAAATAGTCTTCTCAGTGCGGGTGTGAAGAGATGAAATACGTTCTGCAGCACTCAGTACGGGTGTAAAGCAGGTTAAATATCTTCTGTAACACTCGGCGCGTGTATTTGGATCACAGTCGCAATCAGCTCAGCCTTTGGCGTTCATCAGCTTTGTTTGTTGTCAGTAAATTGTAAACAGTTCCCAAACGCGGCAGGCGTCGTATCATGTACGCGTGTTCACGTGACCACATTAATGCACTGGCCGCCCCTCCTTCCGCAGCTGCCTAGTATTTCTGACCTTTGACATTTCTCTCTCATTCACCACTCTCGATCTGCGATGCAGCCACGATGTCTGGGCCATCCCACCACCGTCACCAGGTGTCGCTAGAAGATGTCTTGGACTTTTCATCAACGACGCCGACTCCTTTGGAGGCAACAGAACGCAGTAACGCGCACCAGACATTTGTCCATATCGTCAGCCATTTCCAGGCCCTCGAGGTGAACGCTGGCCTACTCCAACCGACGGCGCTATAGTCAGGCATCGCTGGTCCGTTTCACTTACGAGTATGCTATATCGCAAATATCAAAGGACATCTATTTGCGGTCCTTCTTCAATGCCCTGTCGCTCGGTCTTAGCACAACTACGGCTGATTTGCGCCTCGCCGAACTTGCGATCCTCTTTGCCGACTTTGCCGAGCACCTGATGAACAATTTCTTCTTGCCAAGTGCGTGGTTCCATTGAATGTTCTCGTCTCTCGGGTTGCATGTACGGCATGTATAGCTAACTGGCTTGTACAGTGAAAGCATCGACGAGAAAGACGCCGCAGCCATCTCCTGGCCCTCACTCGGCCGTCTTGCGAGCCCTTGGTGGTGCCGTCGATGCCCAAAGTATCGTCGGCACAACGGAACGGCTGGCATTGTTACGGGGCATGTGTCTGGTTCGGGACCGACACCGTTGCGTGGTCACACGAAAGTTCAGTGCTGTCGAGTTTGCGAAACGTTCTAGGGAAACGGGTGGCAATGCTCGAGACGACGATGGCGTCTTGTTCTCACAACAGACTTCCTTCGCGCCTGAGGCTCTAGAAGTGGCCCACATCCTGCCGCACTCCTTGATGGAAGCAAACGACAAAAACGAGCTCGTACGTATCCTACCCGCACCCGCGTCTCTGTTCATCTAGCCAGTGACTGACATTGGCCAGGACAAGTCCCGTCGGGCGGCTGTCGATATCCTAAACATGTTTGACTATGGGGTCACTCACATAATCAATGGCGCCGACATCGATCGACCAATCAACGCAATCACCCTAACGGGTACTCCACCATTTCTTTGGAGGATTTGATATCTTTTTCACACCGGTACCAGGAGAGTACAACACGTATAGAATCGAGTCCTTCATGCAGCCGCAAGCAGCTAGTGCCTTGTTTGGGATCCCCGTCACGCGAACTCTGTATGTCACAGATACACACACGATCGATCCGCCTTCGCCGCGGCTGCTGGCAATCCACCGCGCGATTGCGCACATTATACACCTGTCGGGCGCCGGTGACTATATTAGCCGCGTGCTGGAAGACATGGAGACGAACCTCGTGCGTGCCGACGGATCATCCGAGCTGGGGCGTCTGGTGGGCCTTCGCCTCGGAGGCTGGATTGACGGCAGGGTGTACTAAGGTTGCGTGTGTCACGGGGCGGAACAGGCTGAAGCTATGTCGAAACGGCGTTATACAGGCGTTACATGCGAGGTTAAACCAAAGGAAGCGGTGTTTTTAGATACATTTTAGGAGCGAAACTAAGCCATCATACGTATTTTGCGAATTTGTAAAGGCGAGGGACATTGACCCTTGCACGATAGAAATTGATCGTCCTTACAAGGCAGATGTCCGGACAGGCAAAACTAATCAAGAGGCAGCGCATGCATAGTGCGCCATCCGATTGGCTCTGCGCCAGGCTCTACGGAGCACAGATTAGTGATATGCACGGAGAGCAGCCATCCGGGTGTGTGGTGCTAGAACCTCTTTGGATTTCGTAGCGGGACGAGGGGCAGGCTCTCAGGTATATAAAGGGCGGTGGGTGTCGCGATGGCGTCGTCGGGAGCAAGAAAGCAGCAGCCAGGGTTGGTGTTGGCCAGGCATCGTCCGGGCCATAATTGCTTTGCGCCAGTACCGGAACTGGCAATTTAAACCGGCAGGACCCGAAAGGCGCGTTTGTGTCGGCAAAGATTTCCCTCCTCTTCACATTTTGCCCGGCCCCAGCAAGCGGCGGAAGATCCTGGTCTGGCGTCCGGGCAGTTCGGAACCATCGCCAGCAAGTGCTTGCTCTTCCGAACGCCCAGCAAACGAGCGTCTGCGTCACCGAGCGGCCGGGTCGGACTAGGGACTAGTGGGCTCCGATTGGCTAGAAAGCAGCGTGCCGTGGCGGTGAGGGCAGGATTTTCCACAACAGACGGGACAATGGGAGAGCAAAGAGGGGAACAGATGGCGACATAACAAAGAACGCGGCTGTTAGCGGGGGAGCGCTGGTGGATTGCGAAACCCGAAGGCCGAATTCCCGAAGACGATCGACTCAGGGGTTGGATGCTCTGAAGCTACGATGGCTGCTGTTGTGGGGACCCCGCTGCGAAGCTGGTGGTTTGCGATGCCCTTTTTGGCAATTCTGACGAATCTGACGAGTCCGCCCGTTCTGACAATAGCGGCCTGCTCGTGCATTTCCGGGTGAGGCATGGTGCCAGGGCGGTGCGAGGCCAACAGAGCGGGCGGAGCTCGGAATCAAAGACTACGTACAGCTAGGCTTCGGATAAGGGCGGGGCGGACCCGATCGCTGCTGAGGGATACGCCCGGAAAAGCTCCAGATCAGCGAGGGAGCCGCAGGCGACAATGACACAATGGCTGCCACACCGGTGTCGCTTGGCTGACGAAAGAGGGGAGAAAGAGGAGGCGCGTCGCCTAGCGGAAAGCGAGCAGGCAGAAAGGGAGAGACAGCAGGGCAACGCAGCAAGCAGAGAGGCCGGGTAAAACTGCGACCGCTGGTCGGTAGTTGGCTGGCGGCAGGATGGAGCCGTGTATAAGAGCAGCCCGTCTCATCTGGTTCTCCTCTGCTTCTACTCTGATTCTCTGATTCTCTGATTCTCTGATTCTCTGATTCTCTGATTCTCTGATTCGACTCTGACTCTCTGATTCGACTCTGGTTCTCATTAGCTGACATTCGCATCTCAAAATGGCCCCCTCTCTGCACCCCATCCTCGACAACGGCTTCAAGAAGGGCGATCCGTCCTTTGCCGGCGGCGTTCTGCGCTGCAAGTGCGCCTCCGACCCCGTCGAGGTCACCCTGAGCAGCAACGTGCTGCACAACCACGCCTGCGGCTGCTCGCAGTGCTGGAAGCCCGAGGGCGCGCTGTTCAGCATCGTCGGCGTCATTCCCGTCGCCAACGTCTCGGTCACCGCCAACGGCCAGAAGCTGGCTGTCCTCGACCCCAACGCCACCATTCTGCGCCACGCCTGCAAGAGCTGCGGCGTCCACCTGTACGGCCGCATCGAGAAGGACCACGCCTTCAAGGGCCTCGACTTTGTGCACGCCGAGCTGTCGCCCAACTTTGCCTCCGAGGGCTGGCAGGAGCCGCAGTTCGCCGCCTTTGTCTCCTCGCTCATCGAGCAGGGCTTTGCCCCCGAGGGCATGGCCGATGTGCGCGCGCGCCTCAAGGCCGTCGGCCTGGAGAGCTACGATGCTCTGTCGCCGGCGCTGATGGACGCCCTGGCCACCTTCAAGGCCAAGTCTCTGGGCAAGCTATAAGGGCTGGGACAATGAAGCTCTGGGAAACGGTCTGGGCTAGAATAGAACCCAGCTCTAGCGTACCTGGGCTGGGAGATATAACGGCTACAACGAGGTAATGAAAATGGTGAATAGCAATTGGATAGCAATAAACAATACTAGAACGACTGGCGTGTGAAGATGCTATGCAGACTGCTGTGACCATTGGATATATTATCGAGACCAGTTGACTTTGCATTCAGTCGATTGTGTGAATGCAAAGGAAACCACTGCCATGACGTCTCAGTCCGGTGCGGAAGGTTCACCTTTCAAGATGGAAAGGTCGCGCGATAAACAGCGATCTCGTCGTTTCTCAAAGCGATACGGTTGGATGCTCATGGGCGGC
Source organism: Graphilbum fragrans (assembly GCA_001513895.1). Classification (NCBI taxonomy): domain Eukaryota; kingdom Fungi; phylum Ascomycota; class Sordariomycetes; order Ophiostomatales; family Ophiostomataceae; genus Graphilbum; species Graphilbum fragrans. The sequence continues at coordinate 218,501 of LLKO01000029.1, forward strand.
GTTCGTCGATTGGGGGTGGTGGAAAGGCAGATTTCGAAGCAGAGAGTAGAGGAAGGCGATCAGCTCTCTACCAATCCTTTTGACACTGCCGAATCAACAGGATAGGCGGCTGGCTACGACAACGATAAGACTCTGGAAGGGTGAGGCACGATGGCTGTCTCCGTGACGTTGAGCCGGGTCGAAGGGTACGGTGCATATTGTATTGCACGTGGATTTCACATTATATTTCAACGAAGACACATTGAAACTCTTGATTGAAAACCGTAAGAAGGGGGAGGGCGATAACGAGTATACAATAGTGAGAGTAACGCGGTCGAATATCAGACACGTCAACGCTTCAAATGTTCATCTTGAGAACCCAAGCACTCAATTGGGCCTATTAGCTTTCGACAGGACGAGGTAGTGCTGGTTACATTCTTGAAGCGTCGCAATTAGGACATGCCGCCGAACACCAAGTCAACCCAGAATGCATGCTGTCCACTGCTATCTAAGGCTTACACTGCGACGCTGGAGCATCAATCCCGGCTCAATGGTCTAGTGGTATGATTCGCGCTTCGGGTAACTCCCTTACATTCAAGTGTAAAATGTGCGAGGTCTCGGGTTCGATCCCCGATTGAGCCCCTAGAAAGGATTTTTTGCCCGCTGTACTTTTGCTCCGCGTTTGTACGATTGACCTTGGGGGGCGGTTACTTATTTTGTTTTTTCTTGCCTCTTTTTTCTTGCCTCCAATTCTTCTTTTATTCCCTTTTGCGAAAGATCCCAAATAGGAGCTTCAGCCTTGTTTGGGTGCTGCCGCTAATCAGTGTCCGTCATGTCGTCTCATCAGCGGCCATCTCTCACTACGCATCCTTCCGTTGATGTCTCAGCGTTGCCCGCCGTCTATTACGTACATAACCAGTGGCATACTAGTCAAGTGTTACGAAATGCGTCATGTTCCCGTATGAAGAAAGAGCCACCAAAATATGCATGTGAGTCTCAATAGAATATTCACAATCTAAAACACGAATATATTGTTGAGTCAGGTATCTCTCACGCACACAAAAGGAAAATCTTATTGCTTGATTAAACAAAGCGCTTTACTATAGTAACTGATCTTGTCTGGGGCTTGGGCTAACTCGCATCACATTACAGAGTGGCCGTGGCGAGCACCGAGGCCACCGTCGCCGACGAGCACACACAGCCCTGGCCGCTGATGCTGGTGACCGGGGGGCTGTTGCAGGTGGCCTGGGCCTCCCAGGTGTAGCTGGTGGTGGTGGCGGTCTCGTTGCGCAGGTTCTGGGCCTTGACGAGGACGGGGATGATCTGGCCAGTCGACAGCGAAAAGGTGCGGTGGCCGAGCACGCGCAGGATGCTAGCGGTCTCGCCGCTGTGGCTGGTGAAGCTTAGCCAGGTGTTCATGTCGGTGCTGAAGATGTCGTCGAGCAAGGCCTTGCTGCGGACGTCTTGGGCGCTGCTGGTCTCGGCGGTGGTGCCGGTCCACAGCTCGTCGTCCTCGGTGAAGCCGTCCTCGAACTGGAAGCCGGGCACGAGGCTGTGGATGTAGGTCTTGTTGGAGCGGTGGTCGCACGTGTGCATGCTGATGCCCTCGCGCATGCGCTCCTTGATGATGGGCACAAACGGCCGCGCGGCCGGCAGCGAAAGGCCCGAAAAGGTCAGGTTGGCCGTCTGCAGACAGCGCGCCAGCGGGCTGCTGTAGTAGCTCTGCGGCGCCGGCTGCTTCTGCACGGAGAGCTGGCCGGCCCAGAAGCGGTTGGCCTTGGTGGTCTGGGCGATGCCCGAGGCAGTCAGCCGGGCATCCGCCCAGGTCACAGTGCTGTTGCCGTCCAGCTCCGACCAGTAGCAGTTCCAGGCCGGGGTGCCGTAGTACGTCTCGGCAGCGTTGTGGTAGCCCTCGCCGTGGCGGCCCATAATGAGCACCTTGTATTGCGTGTTGGCGTCGGCCTCCTTGTTGAGGTGGTTGACGTAGAACTCGAAGCGCTCCCACTGCGTGGTGTGCAGACAGGAGGGGATCTTGGAGTCCGTGGGGTACGAGACGTCCATGAGGCCAAAGTTGTTGGTAGCCTAGTTGTTAGAAGGAAGAAGAACGCAAGAAGACAGAAACGAGGATGGAAGATCAAAGCCCAGAGATCAAAATAGAAGACAGGTCCGGCAAGCGATGGTGGACCAGAATAGCCACAGCCAGAACCAGACAAAAACATGGACAAAACAAGACACAGTCATCTCTTACATAGTCAAACGACGAGGCCACTGTGCTCGCCTCGTCCTGCAGGAAAACACCGGTCACGGTGGTGTACTCGACGTACGAGTCGCCGCCGGAAGTGCTCTGGCGCTGGCTGTCGGACCAGGAGCCCGCAGCACCCCATTGCCACGCAGCGCAGGCCTGAGCGGCCGCCAGCACCGGAAGAGCCTTGTTGACGAACATGTTGGCCGCGGAGGCGAACGGATGGCGATCTAAACGAGTGTGGTGAAGTTGGACGGCGATGGCAACCCAATCTACCCGTCTCCAAAAAGGAGGAAAACTCAACGATCGCCGCCCTCGGCTTCCAGCTATATATTAGTCCGGCGGCATCTTCCCGTGGAGCTCCTTGACACTTTTCCCCCCAGCTAATGGGTATGCGCACCCAGCACGTGGAGGCAGCTTCGTGCCAAGAGCGCTGCCGTGGTAGCTGTTAGCGAATCAGAAGCCGCCATTGGCGCACACGCTGCCCAAATCCTGAGATGGATAAGATGGCAATCAAACTAAGAATCAACCTTCCTGCACACAGGCACTAGGAATGCGGCCAAGGATGACATATCTGATTTGTCTACTTGAAGCAATATATAGGACGCGTACAAGCTGATTCTCTGACCCGAGGCGATGCCAAGACGACGACACGACAAAGAAATCTGTGTATTGGCCTTTTGGCACGCATTCTCTCCACTCCTCACACTGGCAACTCCACATGGAAGGTTCCGCATCAACCGTTCTAGAGCGTACCGTTTGGACGGGTCTTCCACGTGTGACGTCTCGTTCTAAGGACAAGTTGATCTTGGCTTTTGTGCGTACCACCGGGTCCGTCTTTCTTGTGTTCTGATCGGCGTCTTGCCCGCCAGCGACCATATGTACATCCCACTGTCCATGGAGAGCTTGCTCTGCCCTTCGCCTACTCATTGTGCCCGAAAATACGTTCCCGCAGGCTGGACCGCCTGTGTGTGCCCTTGGCCGTGCCGCCAGCAGCGCCACCGCCGAAGCCGCCGAAGCCGCCGAAGCCGCCAAAGCCGCCGAAGCCGCCGAAACCGCCGGCGTTCATCTTGGCCACCGGGCCGTTGGGGTTCATGACGCCGCCCGAGGGCGTCATAAAGGCCGCCGGGCTCACGGCCAGGTTGTTGCCCGTGTTGATGCCGTAGCGGATCCAGGCAATCATGCCGTCGGCCAGCTTGTCGCCCACGAGGCTGTAGCGCACAATGGGGTCGTCGCCGTTGGCGCCCTGCTGGAAGAGAAAGTCGCCGGTGTTGGCGAGGACCTGCATGGTGTTGGAGCTGTAGGGCGCGACGGTGCCGATCTGGGTCAGCAGCGACTGGTCAAAGTAGAGCTGGCCGATGTGCGCCGCGGCGCCGCCCGTGACCGTGTTGTTGGGCTGCTTCGTCGCCCCGAGGTACACAATCGTGTGGATGTGCGTGGCGCGGCCGGCGTAGTGGCCGGGTTGCAGCGTGTCAAAGGCGACGACGCCGTGGGCGTCGGTCTGCTGCAGGCCGCGCAGCGTGGTGCCTTTGAGAATGGAGGCGTCTTTGGGGTCGCCCATGCCGGGGTACCCCTGGACGCCGACGTAGACGCCCGTGGCGTTGGAGCTCCAGATGTCGACCCAGGCATTGGGCACGGTCTTGCAGGTCTTGTAGTCGACGACCTGGATGACCAGCGTCATCTTGATGCCGGCTTGGCCCTCGGTGATGTCCTTGCGGATCTGCTCGCCCTTGACGTAGAGCGGGCCCTGGTCGACGGACGGCATCAGGATGCAGGCCCCGGCATCGGCAAACAGCGACGCCGGGTCGGTGGCCTTGGTCACCGTCTTGTTGCTCTTGTGGTCGATCTTGGACACCGTGATGTAGTTGCGCTTGTCCACGAGGCCGCTCGCGCGCCACCGCCGCTTCATCCGGTTCTCGTACGCCTGCGCGCCGAGTTCTGCTGGGTCCGGGGCGTCGAGGCCCAGGCTGCGCCGCAGCCGCGCATACTCGGCGCCGTGCACCTCGACCGTGCGTCTCAGGAACTCGGGCTCGGAGAAATCACGCGTGCAGTGGTCCAGGTTGCGGCGCTCGAGGGGCTGGGGCACAGGAGGCTCTTCTTGCCCGGCCGGATGGCCCACAGCCAAAGCGGCCAGCTGCAGAAGCAGGACCAGGCCAGAGGACAACATGATGGGAGAAGGAGCGTCAGAGAAGCGACGAAGTGGCAAGAAAATATGATCCAAGAAGGGGATAAAATACAAGGCTGCCGGAGGGACTGGGAAGAAGCCAAGCGAGAGGGTAGGGTAAACCAGACGCCGAGGACCAAGACTTATACAAACGACAAGGGATGGGCAAAGCCTGGGACGAAAGGGTCGGCATCTTGGCTCCCTGGCATCTAATTATACTCGCGGCCCATTGCAAGGCGTAGTGGCCACGGGCGCCGGACGGTTTGCGGTTGGGGTGGTCTGGTGGACACAGGGATCTCGCCGTTCATCCCAGAGGCGGGCACATTAAGCAAGGCAAGGCACAACTGCCGAGGCGCCCACGGCCTTTGCTCTGCTGTCGACCACTCGTCTGGCGTGTTCTTGCGTGTTCTGCGCGTTGTTGTGTGTCATTCGCGGCGGCCAGTGGGCATTTCGCCTCGGAAGTGGCCAGTCCTCCGCAGGCCGATTCATTTCGACCGGCCCTAGCCTCATAAACATGCTTAAATGGAAAAGGCGGAGAAGGCAGCGCACTATAACACGCAGCTGGCCTGTCAGAAGACGGGAAAAGGGCAGCCGCCTCGCTGGCCAACGTCGACCGCGTGGTGCCATCGCTAACCGAGCAGCGCGGATTGGCTGCGGCTAAAACTGCCAGTGTCTGATCGTGTGATTTGTACGTGCTTGGATGAGTAGCCGTTTCCTTGTTCCACAAGGGCGAGGGCACAAACACGGATACTCTACACACGCAATGTGCTTAATATGGCCGACTCCCGGCAAATGATCCGTACCCCAGATTTGCCTTCTTGGCATGCTTATATTCACCGGCGGTGCTTGACAATATGCTATACTCTACTGGCTGGGGTGTATTCCATGGCGAGGAGAGTCGGACCAGCACCTGACGCCGGTGAAGCGAGGTCCCAAAATAGACGCAAGTCGTCGGAGCGGGAGCGGCGTTGGCCATCCCATTCTTGCCAGCGTGCATCCTGCACCAAATTAAAGTACTCTCTATCCCATAAATTATAAAGACCCTAGCGGCCACGCTCGAAACTCGCCACTAACATGTCGACCCGGTGCCGTTGTTCCGGCGGGATGTAGCCCTGCTCGGCCAGCACGTCCAGCGACCGCTGCGCCAGCCGGCGTGCCTCGTTGCGGCGTCCCATGGCAAAGTGCACGCGAGCCATGTTCTCGTACTGCTCGCTGTACATCGGGAACATGTGCTCTTCCTGCATGGCGGCGAGCGTCTGGTCTGCGAGGTCGAGGGCGAGGCGGCCGTTGCCTTCCTGGTACGCCACGATCGCGCGTTGGCGCAGGTCTGCGATGTGGTCCCGGCGCTGGTCGGAATGCTGGCGCTCTTCGAGAGGGGCCGAGCAGAGAGCACACGAGCAGTTGAACTCCCAGCGGTGGAGGGCTGCTTGGCGGTCGGCAAACGTCTGGCCAACGGTGATGTCTACGTACCAATTAGTCTCATCCCCCTGTCCTTGGTCGCGGATGGGCCCCTCGACTCACAGCTGATCGTGATCTCCTCGCCAGGCTGGATCTCCCGTGTGGCGGCCACACTGACAGCCATGCTCCGAGGCGTGAATCGCGGAAAGGCGCTGTTGGTTAGAGACGACGTGCACAAGGCTGTGGGCACTACTTACTTTGGCATGCAGGCGTGGTTGATCCTCTGGTTTGTTAGCGAGTATCGTCGAGGAAGACCTCCGCTCGCTGGTACATTGTGCTCACCGATACGTCTGGGTACAGAGCCATGTGGTTCTTGCCGGCCAACATCGTGTGGAAGGCATTGGATCGCAGCACATTCTCAATCTCGTTTTGGGCGGCACTGCTAGTCTTGGCCAGCGTCAATACGCGATCCGGTTGCGACAGCTGGTCGGCGGCAGCTTGCAGCAGCATGTAGCCGTCAAGACGGGCGACCTCCTGTGGAAAGTACAGATCGACGACAAGAGCGGCGTAGTCCACCATGATCTCCTCGTACTGTGCAATCCGGCGAGTAGCTACGACGCCCTTCCCCTTCCCGGGGATATCGACGATGTCGTAGTTGTCGTTGTGCGGTGCTGTGTGTAGATGTCGACGCCGTCTTGGATGGGGATAGTCCACCTCGTCGAGGACGTCGATGCCCGACGCGGCTGCTTCTGGCGTCGTAACGATGCTCATGCCATCGATGCCGTGTATGGAGTTGGTGTACACGCAGAACTTCTTGCCTGTCTTGTCGAGCTCGGGGTTGTCGGGGTCGAGAAGTGTGGCATTGGCGCAAAGCGGTGCATGGGTCCACGGGGACCAGGACTCTGGTGCGCTCTTTGCTGACTCGTCGAGAGGGACGGGGCAGGCAAACTTGCCGTGGTGGTGCAGAGGAGCTGGAATGCGAGGCGGGCACTCGTGCACAGCAGGATCCCAAGGAGCGGCCACTGCAGAGAGCCCAGCTAGAGCAAGTGTGGCCTGGGCTGCCAGGATGCCGATTGTCTGGTGTCCTCGCATTTTGAAGCCAACGAATTGAGCAGTCATTTGTTCCCTTTGGTGTGTGCGTCCTCACAGGCCTATGTTCTAGGTCCTGCTTCGATCAGCCGCCCCGGACGGATACGTGGTGCAAAGCCACAAGTGGCCGGAGCTGTTCTGCGTAACGGGCTGGTGTGCATGCTGCAAGCAAAGCCAAGCTGGCTCGTGTCCGTTTCACGGAACATTTGCCGCCGTTTATCCTTTTTTTTACTCTGATGACGGCGGCTAATCCACACGGTTGTGACAAGGACGGTGGCTATAATGCAGGCATTATGGCAGTGGAAAGAGGAGAGTGCTTGTGATTGGTTGGTGAGTTGAGCTTTGGATGTGCACAACCTAGCGAGACAGGTGAAGGATCACGAAATGGAGGCATCGTGGAGGAATGGCAGTGATGCCCGTTAGTATCAAAGAAGCAGGACGAAAAAGCTCGGGAAACACACAAGGAGACAGAAGTATCTGGCAAAGCTACTCAGCAGGGCAAAGCAGGCTGGTCTAGGAGTAGCATCTGTGTACGTAAGTGCTGTTTCGAGCTTGGAAATCACTGAGAGAATGTCTCCAGCACTTTTCTACCTTACGAGCGTAATAGGGAAATCTGAATCTTTCATCCCATACTGCAATGAACCAATATACATTTCAGGATGACAGGCTGCCAGGATCTCGGGGGTCAACTCTTCAATATGCTGGTCATGGCTGTATCTTTCTGACGTCACGGCTGGACCAGTATTTCTTACCACGTGGTCTTATCTGCAGTTCGGAACAGCTCTGGGCCATCTCAAAGATGTTGACGTCGTGGATCAGCTCTCGATTTCATGATACGCACCGATGAGTAGATGCCTCATTTTGAGTCTTTCGTCCCCTCGCTCCCTCTCGTCTCTTTTCCTTCTCCTCTCGTCTCTTTCCCTTCTCCTTCCTCCTCCCCCCTACTTCTTCTCCCGCACCAACCCGCACTCGTCCAACCCCAGCGCCAATTCCGCAAACACCCGCCGTCGGTGCTCCACCAGCACCAGCGCATTCTGGTAGTCCTCGTAGACCGGCAGCGTCTTCACGGCCACCGTGCCCTGCCCCATTCGACCCTTCCCCCCTTGCGGCAGCCGCCCAAACCCGGCGTCAGCAAAGATGCGCTCGACGACCGACGTGTTGACGTGCACCATGACGTCGGCATAGCTGGCCGCCCGGGACAGCGGCAGCAGAACGCGCTCGAGGAAGAGGCGGCCGTGCTGCTCGCGCATGGTGAAGGCGTCCGCACGAGCGCAGCAGGGGCAGAGGCGGCCGGACACAGGGGCTTCCGCGGGAGCGGGGGTGGTCTGGGTCTTCGTGGCCGGCAGCGCGTGCTCTTCGCGGCAGCGCGCGGCAAAGTTCTGGAGGATGGCCATGCGCAGATGGTGCATGGGCCCTGTGGGCTCGGCCGAGGGAAGATGGTTGTTGGAGGCCGTGGCCGGGTTGTGGCGCGTCATGAGCACCGTGGGCCAGTCGGGATCGAAGCTGATGCACGAAGCCGCGTCGTTGAGGGCGCCTGTGCTGGGCGGCTGGAAATACAGGCTGTCCAGAGGGAGCTGCTGCTTCTGGCCCTCGACCCAGGACTGGGTGTGGCGCTGCCGGGCTGCTTCGAGCGCCTCCACAGCTTCGGGCTGTGCTGCTGTGGCTGTTTCTGCCGCTGCCGGTGCGTCCGAGCTGCTGCTGGCTGGCGATGGCGACGGCGGCTTGGCTCGGGCCTTGACGAGATGTGTTTCGCAGACCATGCGGCCGTTTCCGCAGTCTTTGATGCTCTCTTTGGCCACGACCCACCGCTTGAGTTTCTCGGACCCGGGGCTGGCCGCTTTGCCTCTTCCTGCCCGCTCTCTTCCTTCTTCTCCTCCTCCTCGTTCTCTTCCTGTTTCTCTTCCTGCTTTTCCCCCTTCTCTTCCCCCTTCTCCCCCCCCTCCTCCTCCCTCCTCTCTTCTTTCCCCCCCTCCCGGTTGGCTCTTACTGTCCGTCGTGCTGTACAACTTGGCTCCCCGCACGCTGCTGCCGCCGCTGCCGCTAAACGTTTCCTCGCAGCTAGTTCTGCTGCTGCTGCTTCCCCAGACATTGGCGACCTGTTTGTTGGGCTTGTTTGGTGGTTGAGTCACGCGTTTGGCCTTGGTCTTCTGGGCCAGCCGCGCCCTGTTGGCCGGGCCGTCAGAGACATCGTTTCGTTCGTCCACCGACCCGTAGGCCACACAGACACTGCTCGAGTCTTCGTTCACCGTAGGCATTGTTGATGTGGGAAAATCTGAGGCGAAGTTGACGTCGTCGTTCGAGTCTCGTGTTAGTCGCCGAAGGCAGTTGGACACAGGTAGCTGCAAATGCACACACAACGGGCCCGCAGACAACGCGCACACATTCACAACTCTCCGAAGACTGCCTGGTGCCACATCGAGCATATTCACTACACAGCTGCCGGAGATGCATGTTGCCGTGCCAAACTCGTCACCCATCTTGTGACACAAGGTCACGTGACTCTTGATGATACAGACAGTGACGCTCAGGTGAGTAGAGAGTGATGCTTTTAGTTTGATTCAACGCAGCCTGTATTCCTGATCTATCCTTAACGTTAGGGCAGCCATAGCCAGTTTGTTTTTCCCTTGAACGCCTTGACTCCTGACGCCATAGCGCTATTCATCCAGTCCCCAACTCATCCGAGTTTTCAGCTCTTCCACCTCCTCAACTCAAGCACTGCCCATTTGGACCCCATTTCTCGAAATTGCCCGGACGGTCGGAGTTCGGGTCGTGGTGACAGTTGGCGTAGGCGATGACGACGTTCCAGCCGGCGGTGCTGAACTGCTGGCCGGAGATGCCCTTGGACTCCATGACGCCGGTGGTGCAGCAGCCGTTGCAAATGTCCTCGATCCAGGCGGCCATGTCGGCGCAGCTCACACTGGCCATGTCGGTGTTGTCCTGTTTGTTAGAGAGTATGGCAGGAGTTTAGATGGGCAGAACACACATTGCAGAACTGGTTGTCAGCGTGAGATTGCAGGATTGTGATTGCGAGATCGTGGGATTGTGGATTGTGACTACCACAGTCTTGGGCATACATACGTAAAGGCCACTGGTATTTCGGCAGTATTGGCGGGTGCAGGTCCGGCCAGGAGCACCACAAGTGTCGTTGGAGCCGGCCGGAAACTTGCGAGAGAACTCGTGCAGCATGCCGACGACGTCGTTTTTGCTGGCTGTGGCGAAGATGCCGCAAATCATGCCTGGAAGTGAGTATGTGACAAGGAAGCGAAGAAACGAAAAATAGGAGGAGAAGAGGCTTACCGTTTTTGACGCCGAGTTCGGTGGGCGGTGTCGATGGCAGGTTCGGAATCGTGATGTTGACAGGCGATGTGTCGTTGATGGGAATGCCAAGAACAGCTGGGAGGAAGAGAAGAAGGAAGAGCATGTTGGAGCAACCGAGTGGTGATAACAGAGAAATTGAGGCTGGTGTGGTGTGGACGAGTCCAGACGGCAGGAGGCGAAGGCAAGGTTGAGTACAGAGTAAAGGCAATGTTGTGAATAGTAAAGCAATGCTAATTTGCAAATTGACAAATACGGTGATAGTTAAGCACAATCCAACGCCATTCCACACGAAACAGTCACAGAAGCGATGAGTTGTCAGTCCCCAAACACGCTGTGCCACGTGTGACTGATCCAAGGTGAAAGTTGGCAGGTTACCTCTGGCGACACGATCTGTTCCTGATCTGAGCTGTGTACGTTGGCATTGGATCTTATTGTGTAGCTCTAGCTCTCTATCAGAAGCTACCGGCTCCACTTCCCCAGGCCGTTGTTAGCGCTGAGTTTATCTTTCACGCGGATGGCGTGCTCCGCCTATCAGAGAGAAGGATTTGTGATGACTTGGAGATCGTTGATGTCTGTTTGGTCTCTCGGCTTCTTCTTTCTTCTCGACTTCTTCTTTTTCTTGTCGACTTCTTCTATTTGCCTGTTTCATTTTATTATCTTTGTCTGTTTCTTTCCTCACTTGTTTCTCCATCTTATCTCTTCCCCCCCTCAAAACCCCTGCACACATATCCCTCCTCTCACGCCTCTCACCCTCTCACCCCTCCACTCTACCATGTCCTCTCTTCCTGATTACGACCTTGAACGGCCTCTGGCCACTGGGGGCTTGCGGCAAGGCCTCACGGCGTATGGCGACGCCCATTTCTCGCTCTTCCTCCGCAAGGTGTTCATCAAGGCGCTCGGATACGGCGAGGAGGCCCTGGCACGGCCGATTGTCGGCATCGCGGACACGCGATCGGGATTCAACGCATGCCACGCCAATGCGCCGCAGCTCGTGGAGGCGGTGACGCGCGGCGTGCAGCTCGCCGGAGCTTTGGCGGTGCCGTTTCCGACGATCAGTCTCCACGAGTCGTTTGCGGCGCCGACGAGCATGTTTCTGCGCAATCTGATGGCCGTGGACACGGAGGAAATGGTGCGCGCACAGCCCGTGGATGCCGTGGTTCTCGTTGGGGGTGGGTTCCGGTTCTGGCGTGTGCATGTTCACCCTGTTGCTTGAGGACAGCACCCATATTCACGCCGCTTCTGTAGGCTGCGACAAAACGACCCCCGCACAACTGATGGGGGCCATTTCGGCCAACAAGCCGGCCGTGCATCTTGTCACGGGCCCGATGCTCCCCGGCAGCTACCGAGGCACCCGCATTGGCGCCTGCACCGACTGCCGCAACAACTGGGCGAGTTTCCGGGCGGGCGACATCGACGTCGAGGACATTGCCGCGCTCAACGAAGAGCTCGCCCCGACCGCAGGCACCTGTGGCGTCATGGGCACAGCCAGCACCATGGCGTGTCTGCTCGTGGCCCTCGGCATGATGCCGCTGCATGGCGCCACGGCACCCGCCGTGTCGGCGTCGCGGCTGCGTGTGGCTGAGCAGACCGGAGCCCTAGCCGCCGCGATGGCCGCCGAAGCGATGCACCAAGAGTCGGGCGCTCCGGAAAAGACGGGAAATACGAACACGCAACAGACGAAGCGCGCGAAACGCCGCCCCCAGGACATCCTCTCGCGGGCCTCCTTCCTCAACGCGCTGACGGTGCTGCAGGCGATCGGCGGCTCGACCAACGCCGTGGTGCATCTGCTGGCGATCGCCAACCGCCACCCCGAGCTGGCGGGCCGCGTGACGCTGGATGATGTCGATGCCGTGGGCCGCACGACGCCGCTGCTGCTGGATCTGAAGCCGAGCGGCGACGCGTACATGGGGGATTTCCACGCCGCCGGGGGCATGCCGGCCCTGCTGGCCGAGCTGCGGCCTCTGCTGCATCTGGACGCGCTCACCGTGACGGGGCAGACGCTGGGAGAGGCCCTCGACGCCGCGCGCTTCCGGCCGTTTGCGCAGACCGTCATCCGGCCGCGGGCGGATCCGCTCTACCCGGCCTCGGCGCTCGTGGTGCTCCGGGGCAACCTGGCGCCGCGCGGCGCCGTCATCAAGGCGAGCGCCAGCAAGGAGCGTGCCTTGCTGACGCACGCGGGGCCGGCGGTGGTGTTTTCGTCGGCGGCCGACATGGCACGGCGTCTGGACGACCCCGCGCTGGCCGTGACGCCGCAGAGCGTGCTGGTGCTGCGCGGCATTGGGCCGGTCGGCCATCCGGGGATGCCGGAGGCCGGGCTGATTCCCATCCCGCGGAAACTGGCCGCGGCCGGCGTCACGGACATGTTGCGCATCTCGGACGGCCGCATGAGCGGGACGGCCGGCGGGACGATTGTGCTGCATGTCGCGCCCGAAGGCGCCGACCCCGATTCGGTGCTGGGCATTGTGCGCGACGGCGACGTGATCCGCTGCGACGCCGACGCGCGGACGCTGAGCGTGGACGTGAGCGACGCGGAGATCGGCCGCAGACAGGCCGAGCGCCGGGCCGAGATGGCAGCCACAAGAGGCGCGGAGGCCGTGGAGCCTTGGATCGCCCGCGAGACGATGCGCGGATATCGCGGACTGTATATGCGAGAGGTCAACCAGGCCGACGAGGGCGTGGATCTCCGGTTTCTGACGGCGCGCGGGCCGGAACAGGGCGGGCACGCAGAATAGCGGATGGGATGTGCGTGTATATTGCCAGAGATGTGTATATTGATTGATGTGGGGATACGTGCTCAATTTTTGACCACACTGATATACATATATACATGTGGAAGAAGTATATTGGCCGGCATGTAGGAAGGATAAGTATGGAGGCGAGCAAGCACGGAGACAGCGGAGTCTTCCATGGGGAATATATCTGCTGCATCGTGACGGCCGGCGGGTAAATGTGTAGTGTGTAGAGGGAATTGCCGCTGTGTAGAGTATGAGTGGCCTTCAGAATAGACGTATATTGAGGGCTGTGAAATCATGGGATAGGACAAAGGCGGCAGTTCTGGGCTCGTGCTTTCCATATAAGCTGGCTCGTATTCTTTCGTCTTTGGCCGATTAGCTGCTTGCTGTCATAGCCCTGTTTGGTCTTTGTTTTCATTCCTGCTGCCACCTTGCTTTACCTTCTGTCGATACACATCCGCCATGAAAGCCAGTCTCATCGCTGTGGCTCTGGCCCAGCAGGCCGCCGGCCACGCTCTCTTCCAGCAGCTCTGGGTGAACGGAAAGGATATGATAAGTGTTGTTTGTTTAGTTTATTTGTATTCTCTCCTGAATCTGTATTCTCTCCTGAATTTGTACTCTCTCCTGAATTTGTATTCTCTCCTGAATTTGTACTCTCTCCTGAATTTGTATTCTCTCCTGAATCTGTATTCTCTCCTGAATTTGTACTCTCTCCTGAATTTGTATTCTATACTGTATTCTGTATTTCTCCTCTTCCTCTTCTCTTCCTCTTGTCTTCCTCTTGTCTTCCTCTTCCTCTTCTCTTTCTCTTCTCTTCTCTTCTCCTTCTCCTTCTCTTCTCTTCTCCTCCCCACCGCTAACTACTCACGCCTCCTCTTGCGCCCGCGTTCCTCGCTCCAACACCCCCGTCAGCAGCGTCAACAGCGCCGATGTCGTCTGCAATGCGGGCGGCCGCGTCGGCGTAGCCGGCAAGTGTGCCGTGCCGTCGGGCGGCACGGTGACCGTGGAAATGCACCAGCAGCCGGGCGACCGCAACTGCCGGAACGAAGCCATCGGCGGCGCGCACTACGGCCCCGTGACCGTGTACATGAGCAAGGTGGCCGATGCGGCGACGGCCGACGGATCCTCGGCCTGGTTCAAGGTGTTCGAGGACGGCTGGTCCGACAAGTCGGGCGCGACGGTCGGCGATGCCGACAACTGGGGCACCAAGGACCTCAACGACTGCTGCGGCCGCATGGACGTCAAGATCCCCGAGAGCCTGCCCGACGGCGACTATCTGCTGCGCGCCGAGGTGATCGCGCTGCACACGGCCGGCCAGTCGGGCGGCGCGCAGCTGTACATGACGTGCTACCAGCTGACGGTCGGCGGGGGTGCCGGCGGCGGCGGCGCCGCCAAATCCGTCAAGGCGCTGCCGGCCAGCACGGTCAAGTTTCCCGGCGCCTACCGCGCGGGCGATCCCGGCATCCTCATCAACATCCACGCCGCCGTCAAGAACTACGTGGTGCCGGGGCCGCCGGTCATCGCCGGCGGCACGACCAAGGTGGCCGGCTCGGGCTGTGACGGCTGCGCCAAGACGTGCTCGGCGGGCGCGAAGCGCTCTCTGTTTGAGCCGCCGGTGTCGCGGGTCGTTGGCCGGTCGCGGGTGTAGGACGCCGGCTCCAGCAGTGGCCGTGCCGGACGCCGCGTCTAGATAGCGGCGTGAAATACAGAGTCTTCGAGTCCCGGTGCCGCGTGAGGCCGCAGGCCGTGGAGCCGTGTCGATGTGTCGATGTGTCGATGTGTCGATGTGTCGATGTGTGCAAATGTGTCCACGTGATCCGAGTCGGGCCCGTCACATCTGGCTCAGGTAGCCGCCGTTCGCCGCAAAGCGCAGCTGCTCTTCGCGCAGACTCGCCCAGTTGCGCAGCTCCTCCTCCTCGTCTTCCGGGCGCATGGCGCCGTAGCCGGCGCCCGGCCCGCCGGAATTTTCCAGGCGCATCATGATCTCCAGGAAGCGGCCGAGCTGCGCGGCTTCGGGGGTTTCGGCCGCGGCCCCCGTCAGCGGCAGCGTCGACGCCACCTGGCGGATCTTGTTGATCAGCGCCGTGCCGTTGGGCTCCATGTTGCACTGGGGGATGGCGGCCAGCACGAGCAGCAGCGAGTGCACAATGCGCTCGCGTTCGCCGGTCAGCGGCGACGCGGGGGTGTCGGCGGACGCGGGGGTGTCGGCCGCCTCGGAGGACGCGCCGGCCAGCTCCGGCGAGCCGGGCTGGGCGGCCAGATTGCGGAACATCTCGACGTAGTAGGAGCGCGTGGCCAGCTGCGACGCGTAGATGTTGGTCTTTTGGATGTCGTACTGCACCTGGCGCCGCCGTTGCGGCTCCTGTCCCAGCAGCACGCGCAGGTCGTCGGCAAACGCCGGCGGCTCGGGCAGGCCGCCGGCGCCGGTGCCGGGCTCTCCGTGGCTCTCGCCGTCCCAGTCGCTGCCGGCGGCCGCCGGGTAGTAGCGGTAGCCCGGGATGTCGTCAAAGTACTCGGCATCGGGCGCCGGGCGGCGGCTGCCGGGCAGCGGCAGAAACAGCTCGTCGGGCAGCGTGTCCGGGATGGCCTGGACGGTCTGCAGGCTCTTGAACAGGATGGCGCGCTGCTCGGCGCGGCTGATCTGGGAGAGGCCGCAGGCATACTCGATGGTGGCCACGTGGTCCATCGACGCGTAGATCTCGACCACCTTGTTGAAGCCCGTCATCAGCGACACCGTGCGGGCCGGCTGCGGGCGGATGCCGTCGGCTTCGATGTAGACGTCGTCCACCTCGGCCGGCAGCTCCGGGTACGGGTGGGCGTTGCTGAACGGCGGCAGCGGGATCTCGCTGAGCGAGGCCCCGATCTGAATCAGAGACCGCACGGCCAGGAAGAGGACCCAGAAGATGCGGCGCCCGATCTGGTCCTCGATGTGGTTGATGGGGAGGGGGTTGGTGCCGGCGCCGGCGCCGGCGCCCATGCCCGGAACGCCCTCGGCCGTCCCGGCAAGGCGCTCCGGGGCCTCTCGCCGGCGCCGGTGCAGCCCCATTTCCTGCACAAAGGCCATGGCCTCGGCCACGAACCGCTGGCACAGCGCCCACTCGAACGTGTATCCGGCCGCCAGCCCCAGAAAGTAGCTTGTGGCCGCGTCGTCGACGTGCAGCCGCCGCTTCGTGTAGAACTGCGCGCCGCGGGCCTCGAGCGCCACCGCGCGACAGCACTCGACCATGCAGATGGCGCGCGGAAACCGCTGCACCGTTTGCCGCCGGTCCTGCGCGGCCTGGGCCTTGAGATGCGCGCGCACGCTGCGCGGAAACGACGCCGCCAGGCACCCGACCATGCTGGCCAGCAGCGCCACGAACCCGGGCTGCTGCCGCCGCTCGGGGCTGGCAAAGTCGCGCCGGAACGTCGGCTCGTGCGGAAACGGCGTCAGCGGGTGCAGATACGTAAAGTAGTCGTCCACGAGCAGCGCGAGCACCGGCAGCGGCGCAATGGCGTCGATGCTGGCCCGCGGCGCCGGCGGCCACGGCGGAAGAGGCACGGGCGCTGCC
Organism: Graphilbum fragrans; assembly: GCA_001513895.1. NCBI lineage: Eukaryota > Fungi > Ascomycota > Sordariomycetes > Ophiostomatales > Ophiostomataceae > Graphilbum > Graphilbum fragrans. The sequence continues at coordinate 234,971 of LLKO01000029.1, forward strand.
GCGTCGCCGTATTCGTCCGCCGGCGACCGGCCCGGCGATCCCCCGATGGACCCGGGAGAGCCGTCCGGCGCCGGCGCTGAAGCATTCGGGGGCGCGAATTTGCTCAGCGGGCCGCGCCGCCGCGACTTGTACGCAAACGTGCACTCGACGCCGAGCTCGCGGCACGACCGGCACGGCATGCCGGCCTCGTCGCACTGGTGGTCAGGTCGCGTTCGAGGCTGCGGGCGGGCTCGCGGTGCTCCTGGTGCTTACCTTGACTTTTCGCGCCCGGCACATGTCGCAGGCCTTGCGGATGCGCTGCATCTTGCTGTGGCGCGTGTCGGGAGACATGGCAGCGGCTGTGGCAGAGCCAGGCACGTACTCGGGCAGGGCTTCCGAAGAAACCGGCGTCGAAGGCGTCGAAACGAGCTCACCAACAGACGCAGACACAGACGCCGCAGACCGGGCCTGGCTTCTGCCTGCTTTTGTACGCACGCCCAGTCCACGCCCAGCACGTGCACGCTCTTGGCCAGCGTCCATGGCCACAGTTGCTCCGCTTACTCCCTCCTCGGCCAGCCACACGCTGCCCGCAGCTGCCGGAGAACCTTCCATCAAGGTCAAAGAGTCAGTGCGAGGTCGTTTGGCGCTGTTTTGCGCCCGGCTGGGCCCTGCCGCTGCGGGGAACATGGCGACAGCAGTGTGAATGCTTGCGTCTGTGTGTGCCCATTCAATATCTGCCCGTTCGTGCGTCAGGTTGCTGCACGCGTCCCCATCGAGCTGCATGAGGCGGAGAAACTCCGGCAAAACTCAAGCGGTCGGAGCGACGGCCCGTTCATCCATGCTGACAAAGCGCTCACGTGCAGAGAATGTGGGGCGCATCGCCAGCGACGGCAGCTCCATCGACTTCATCGTGGAAACACGAGAGCACTGAAAGTCGACAGCACCACCGCATGTATCCTCCGACAGCAGTCCGTCACTCGTGCTCCTGCAGCGACACGCCATGGACTCACGGCGGCTGGCGCATTGTGCTGTAGCAGGCTAGGAGGGCGGAGATGTAAACAATCGACCAATAGCACGACATCCAAGACCAAGACTAACGATCAACGATCACCCCATCACCACTCGTTCTACACCACCAACTCTGACTCACTCCGCCTCGACTCCACCATGGATGCGCCGCAGCTGTATGCACTGCTGGACGGCGTCCCCTCCACGCAGCCCTACGACCGCGCGCTGCTCCTCCGCCTCTGCCACGACTACGCGCTCTCCGACGAAGCGCGGGCGCTCTTTCGGGCTGCCTTCGAGAAGCACGTCAGCCTGGGGGGCGGAGATGCCGGTGACGCAGGGCTGCGTGCCGGCGTCGAGGCCATGGCCGACGGTCTGGTGGACAACCTGTTTCTGCCCTGTGGGTGTCTTGGTTCCTGATCCGTACTCTGTTTGCATACTTGCTCACTCGACCATGTCCAGTGAGAGCCGCTGGCCTCGCAACGATACCACAAACAACCGTCAGCAGTCGACGTATGAGCTCTTCGTCGAGCGGGCCAGATAGCACGGGCCACGTACTTCCGCGGGATCCTAACGAACACTACATCTTCCCGCCGTCTCCCCTGACACAAGTCGACGAAGACGGCGACAAGGTATGTGACGACTTTGATCTCGAGTCGCTGCTCGTCTTCGGCACCGCGTCGCGCTGACAAGCAGGCTCCCGCAGGCGAAACAGCAGCGGGCCTGCTGATGCTGCTCGCTCCCGACGTCCTCGGCGCCCTCGACGGCACGGCCGGCCTTCAGCCACACAACCGAATCCAGCTCGACGCGGCCGCCGCGGATCTGTTCAGCCGCTTCCATCTTGCTTTCGAAGCAGGTGCCGGTGCGCACGCGTACGTCCTGGCTGCGGTCGACAGCACCGACTTCGCCGCAAGGAGCGTGCATCTGCCGCACACAAGCCCGGCGTTGCTGGCTCTGCATCGAGCCCTGGCCCTGATTCTGCACAGAAGCGGTGCTGGCGCCTACGTCAGCCGCGTATTGGCCGACTCCGATATCGAAGACTTGCAGACCGACGGGACCACACACTTGGCGACGCTCATGCGGCTGCGGCTGGAAGGCTGGTGGAATGGGCGGGGCCGGCCAAGTGCAGTGTGGCTGGACGAGGGAGAGTTTGCGGATACGGCGTAGAGCCAGTTTGGTGTGCATTGTTGCTCAGATTCATACGTTTGTAGCTCAGATTCATAGGTTTTCACAAGTAAGTATAGCTCCGTTTAGTCTAGACGTTCGCACTGTAGACATCGGCAACTACAGACATCACCACAGCATGACATGTTTTAAGCGGTGCTCAGAGGCCGCCGCCTTTTAGGTTAAGTAGACTATAGCCTCTCAATCCTATTTCCACGCCATCTTCCTGCTTACCACTTCCCATCCATCTTCCTCCATTACCATTCCACATCTTCCTCCATTACCATTCCACATCTCCCTCCATTACCATTCCACATCTTCCTCCGTTACATGCCCACATCTTCCTCTGCTACATGCCCACATCTTCCTCCATTTTCACCTCCGCATCCATCTTCCTCTATTTCCACTTCCACCCACCGCTACTCATCCCGCAGATGCGGGTAGAACAGCCGCTGGTCGGTCAGGACGTGGTCGCGGAAGAACTCGTCAAAGTTGATCTGCTCGCGCACCTCGCGCGGCTGCGCGTGCGACGGCAGCAGCTCGTTGGTCTCGCAGTCGTAGGGCCGCCACACCGTGCGCTGCAGGGCCTGGCCGGGGCCGCCGTTGTGGTCCGGCGTGTAGAGCGGGCCGGCGTGGCAGTAGGGGAACTCGACGTAGTTGACGGGGCAGCGGCCGGAGGTGACGTTCCACATGGGCTGCGGATAGAGGCTGGCCAGCTCCACGCCGTCCTCGGTGTAGGACCCCAGCTTGAGGTGGCCGGCATACGGGTTCTCGGCCCGCTGCAGGAAGCTCATCGCCGGCTTCTGCAGGTGGTCCGGGAACTTGGGCATGGCCATCCAGCCGCAGTAGGCCACGCCCACCGGCACCGCCCAGAACGCGCCGCAGCCTTCGCCGGGCACCTGCTTGTGCGTCACCGACGTGAACGTCGCCCGCTCCACCGAGTGGTGGTAGGTGCGCGTCCAGTCGTTGGTCCAGTGCGCGCTGAAGCTGAGCGCCAGCGTCGCCTGCGGCGACGTGATCACCGGCAGCGGGATGCTGGCCAGCGTGGCCTTGTTGCTGGTCTTGTCGGCCGCCGCGTCCTTGGCCGCCTCGCGCGCCACCTCCTTGGCCGTCTTGGCCTGCTTCTTCTTGCGCGCCGCCTGCTCCCTGAACAGGTTGCGCATCTTGTCGGGGCTCTTGCGGTGCTTCCACCGCGCCAGCTCCACGGCCCAGGACCAGACGCCGCGCTTTTCCAGCGCCGCCGCCGCGTCGCCCGCCGCCTGCTCTTCGTCCGCGTCGTCGCCCTCGAGGTGCAGCGTCCAGTCCGCGCGCGTGTACTCGCCCGTCTCGGGGTTGTACGTCCACTCGTGGCCGTCCTCCGGGATGGCGATCGGCGGAATGTGCCGCATCGGCGGCAGCTCCGGCGCGCCGTTGCCCTGCGCCAGCCCGCCGGCCACGGACTCGTCGTAGTCCGGCAGCCCGTGCGCCGCCGACGCGCCGTTCGGTGCCGCGTGGATCATGGCCTCGTCGTACTGCGACAGCGTCCGCCCCATGGCCTCGTCGTCGTGCTGCACCCCCCGATGCGCGTCCTTGACCACGCTGCTGCCCCCGATCGGCACGTTCTTGATGCCAAAGCCCCACGTCAGCGTCGGGCTGATGCCGGCGAGCGCATCGAAGACGTGGCGCTCGACCTCCGTGTTGGAGATCTCCACCCGGTGCGACTTCTCCTGCTTGATCTTGCATTCCTCGCCGTACCGGCACACCTCGCCGGGCATCAGGTTGATCGGCTCTGCGTAGAAGTAGAACGCGCTGATCTGGCAAAAGGCCGCGCAACGGTTGCCCAGGTCCATGTGGTGGTGGCACGACCCCTTGCGCAGCTCCAGCTTGGGCTTGCAGTTCTTGTTGTCGGCCAGCACAAACTGTGCGCGTTAGAATCCAATCGTGTCTTGGACGGAACAGGGCTAAACAGCTGTCCCATGCCGCCACTCACCTGGCTTTTGTCGTTCCAGTGCATGTTCTTCGGGCTGCCGGTGTCGATGCCGAAGCACTCGTGGCCCATGTCACGGCCCATCAGCTTCAGCACCACGTCGTGGTCGATCGGCGACTCTCCCGTGGGCAGGATGCGCAGCTTGCCGTCCGGTCCCACGAAGATGTCTGTTCCGTTGGCCCAGATGGCAGCGCCGGCGACCACATTGGCCATGGCCATGGCGGCATAGACGGAGGTCTTCATTGTGTAAGGAAGTAAGGAGCAAAGGACTTGAAGAAGGAGAAGCAGAAGAGAAACAAACTAGAACGAGAAGACAAACTAGAACAAAATGAAGTAAAGAGAACAAAAGTACAAGTAGGCAAGACAACGGAGGGATATTAGAAGAGAAGGAAAGTCAACAGAGCTGAAGATCCAGGAATATCCAAGAGTGAGTTTCGAAAAGGTGCGCAGGATTGGCCAATAGTCTTGCAGATTTCAGAAATTCTGGTGGACAAAAGTGCGACAGGGAGAAAAACAATAAACGCGAAGGACGTGGGAGGTAAGGTTCATATACCCGGAGAAGTTCCATGTCAGTGGCAATGCGACGTACCAGAGCGGCATAATGGTTGGAATAGAAGTGCCAGTAGCCGGAATCCAGATCTCAAGGGGTGAAATGCAGTCAGGGCACATGGCTCAAATAAGGTTCAAATACGGCCAGGGCCGAATAAGGTTCACCTAGTTACTGAAATTCAAATACGGCCAGGGCCGCCGAATAAGGTTCACCTAGTTAAGATAAGATTCAAATAAGGCCAGGGCCGAATAAGGTTCACACTCGCCAGGAACAGTGTGCTTACACCCCTTTCCCCCTTGTGCCTCCTCTTCACGTGTCATCTGCCTCAGGGATGCTACTTGACTGTGGAGGCCATTCGCCACATGGAGATGGCTTGACTCCTTTCACTTCTCTCTCTCACGCCTTGGGCTCAGGGCATGCCACTCCTCGATTTCCATTCTCCGGGCCGAGAGTTTCCTTGCGGCTTCGGTCTAAGCCGGACATTCCCTTGATTTCATTCCGCTTCTCGGGCCGAGCACCTCCTCCGTCTTCATTCCGCGTTTAGAGCCGAGCACCCCTTTCTCATTCCGCATTGAACCTCGCCTCTGTTCGTTCCACTTACCCCTTTCCCTTCGTCTACTTGTAAACCCGGCACTCTAGTTTCTACTTCCGCTTCGGACGCTGTACCTCGCATATCACTCCCTCTGTAGTCAACCCTAGGCCTCAGCTTCGGATTTCATGCCGGATCGTCTCCATCAATCGTTCCCGCCACTCCTGCCTCACACTTCGGCACACCCAAGCAATCCTCCCTTCAGGGCATCCCTCTCTTTTAAGATTCACTTCCTCGCGACTCTCAAAATGCGTAGCTACCTTTCTCCGGTCTTGGATCTTGGTTTTGCGACTCTCCCTGCCCACATTGCCCTGCATATTTGAATCCCGATAGCCCATTTCCCATTTCCGCTTTTCCCTTTTTCTCTTCTTCATCTTCTCTAAGTTCTTTAACAGAAGTTCACGTTAAGCCATCCAGATCTCTTTCCGCCTTCCAGCTGAATCCTGCCCGATCCTATATCCTGTGATATCTTCAATTCAATCCTACAAGATCTCTCTACCTCTCCCCACACCCACCACAATGCAGATCAAGGCTCTTCTCATTGGTGCCAGCGTGGCTTCGGCCTACGTTCTGCCGGCGTCCTTCCATGACAATGCCTCCTCTCGCACGGCCAATGAGACCTCTTCCGGCCACAGCAACACCACCATGGTGAACCTGCCGGTGATGCTCCACAAAGGCCCCGAGGACACATCTGCCTCCCCCCAGCCCAACAAGAAGGCTTCTTCCTCCTCCAAACCATCCATCCCAATGATGGTTCCCATGCTTCCCATGAGCTCTGGTCCAACTGTCAGCCGCTTCTTTGACGGCCTCGACAACTACACCAAGGCCTTCATCGAGGACAACAACGTCCACCACTCTGTGGCCGATTTCTTCAACGAGCTCGCCGAGGAGCTCATTGGCCGCGGCAAGGCCGCCTATTCCTACCAGGAGAACTCGCGCATCCGTCTGACCGAGGCTCTGCGCCAAGTCAAGGCCGACGTCCACGAGCAGGCCAAGGCCAACAAGGCAGCCATGGACAGGGCCCGCGCCAACGGCGAGATATTCCGCCGCCACTCAGACTTTGCACGCGTCTGGGAGGCTGCCTGCGAGACCAGGCCGGATTTCGGGACCATGTTGGCCAAGCGCAACCAGACCTTGGACTTTATGACATACCTGGAGAACCTGGAGGCAGTCACAAAGACTGAGGCTGCTGAGAATGTCGAGAATGTTGAGAATGTTGAGAACGTCGAGAACGTCGAGAATGTCGAGAACACCGAGAACGTGGAACACGCCGCTGAGGCCATTACCTTCTCCAAGACTACTCGTCTGACCGTCCACAAGACCAGACTGCCGACCAAGACGGCCATCAAGAAGCCGGCCGCGACCAAGGCGGTTCCCAAGAAGGGCACCAAGTCGGCGACCAAGCACACTGTCGCCAAGGCCACCAAGTCTGCCTCCAAGCCAGCGGCCACACAGCCCATGAAGACGGCCGCCAAGCACACTGTCGCCAAGGCTCCCAAGGCTACTCTGAAGAAAGCGGCCAAGGCCACAGCCAACCCCAAGACCAAGCCTACGCCCATCGACGCCGTCAAGGCCACTATGAACCCCAAGGGCGCCCACAAGACGGCGTCCCGGAAGGTCACCTCCAGGCCGCGGCCGACTCAGGTCCATGCCACCAAGCCAGCAGCCAATGCCAAGGCCACCCTGAAGACGGCGTCCAAGAAGACGCTGTCCAAGGACACGTCCAAGCACGCAACCAAGGCGCCTTCAGCCACCAAGGTCCGGCCGACAGCCAAAGCCAAGCCAGCTCATGCCGGTGGTGTCAAGGAGGCCGTCAAGCCCACCTCGGCTGCTGCCACCAAGACCCATCACCATCACCACGCCCCTGCGGCCACTCTCAGCCCTGTCATCGCCGAGTCTGATGTGGAATACGTCGACAACTGCCCGGACGAGCCGCAGCCGCAGCAGTGCGACCAGTGCCACGACGCGTCCGACGCTTGCGATGACGTGCCGCCTCCTCCTCCTCCGGCTCCGTCTCCCGCCTGTGACGATGCCACCGATTGCGAGCAGCCAGCTCCCTGTGCCGATGCGGACCAGGACGGATGCCCTCCGGCGGAGCCTGATTCGGAATGCGGTAGCGCTCCCGAGGAATGCGACGGCAGCCCCGACGCTGCGTGCAGCCAGTCTCCCTCTTGCGGCGCCGGCCACCACTGCGACAACCCCAAGTGTCTGCACGCGCCGGGCTGCTCGATGAACTGCGACGGGCCGAGCAACGTGGACGCGCCGCCGCCGCGCCCCGGCAATGCGCCGAACCGCTATATAGAGCCGGAGATCAACGAGAAGGGCGACGTGGTCAAGATCCCGCGGCCGCAGAAGGACCACTACCAGGGCCACGTCGAGCTGTGGGAACACGCCGACTTCAAGGGGCACCGGGCCGTCTACGGAACCGAGCTCAACCAATGCCGTAAGTGATGTTCTGTCCGTCTGTTCTGTGTTCCATTCTTGTTCTGCCTGTTCTGACTCTCTTAGACACCCTCGACACCTTCACGCATCACTACCAGGGCTTCGGCAAGTCGGCACGGCCGCTCTACGGCAACACCTGCTGCCTGCTGTACTCGCGCCGCAACTGCGTGGGCTACTCCATGATGGTGTCGCACCCGATGAGCGATCTCGAGGCCTACGGCATGGACGGCAAGACCAAGAGCGTCATGTGCATGGACTCGGACATGTGCGCCGCCTACTTCAACGAGGCCATTGCGCCGTAGGTGAGGTATGAGGTATACCACGTTACGAGTTATGATTAGTTGTGTTTTTGATTTGGTTATTTGTTTACTGCTGTTCAGTTACTCTGGGTTCCTTTTTACTCGATAGTTTTTGGTTATGTTTGGGTTGGTTTTGTTACATTTGTTGGGTTACGCTGGCTACTTGGTCTACTTGGGCTGCTTTGTTTAGTGGTCTTCTGTTGTTGGGTGTGATTGCACTTCGATGGTTTGTGATGTGTTTTTGCCTAATTCGGCAATTCCACTTATGCGTGTAAGTTCGTTTTGCTTTGGGGACGTATATAGGATTCTAGCTTCTAGGCCAGAATCAATAAAAATAAAAGGGGTTGGTCCCGCCCTGCCATTTTGTGTGAATTTTAATTTGTGGTTGGTGGCTTGTATTGGGGCAGGGTTTTGAAAATGGGATTGTGTGAGAATTGACTCTAACTTACGTTTTGTGCAGCCAGATCTGCCCTGACGACAGGAACTGCCGAAGGAAATTCGAGCCGAACCTCTGCACCGGAGCTCCCTTTGCCGCCGCTTGGAGATCCCTAGGCTTCGAGCCTCCCTTTAGAGGGTTTAGAACATGCACACAACGTTTCCATGGTTATTCTGTGTTGCCTCCTGTCTTTGTGCTCATTACGGCTTCTGTGCGTCTCTGGGACTCTGATTCTTTTACGCTTCAGCCTACAATTGTAGATTCACCAGTTTCTGCCTTTATCAGATACCACCTTCAGACACACCACAGTATCCAATACTCGGCAATACAGTGAGACTCTCTCCGGCTCCCTTCCCCCTGGCAAGAGTGCCACTTACAACGGCTGGAATAAAGTTCGCTGTGCGTCATCCATGGAATATCAGAATGTTCAGCGAGGCTAGCCCTAATGCCATTTTGTGTCGTCCCCTTGCTATTTTCTCGACTGATGTCCCCCTCCCCTCTCTTCTTTTTCTTCTTTCTCTTCTTCACAGGCTCCCATAGTTTCAGACTCTGACAACCAGCTCTGCAAGCAACTCTGATCACCAGCTTTGACAACAGCTCACATCCAACAGCCCAGCTCTTGCAATCTTCCAGCCTCATCCACAATGAAGACCGCAGTGTACGCTCTCCTCTCGGTGGCCCTCGCTTCTGTGAGCATGGCTGCCGAGGCCGCCGTGGCTGCTGAAGCTGCTCATCCTTCCGAGGGCGACAGCACGCACCAGCTGACCGACTACACCCTCGAGGTGTTCTCGCGCCCCAACTACAAGGGCCACGCCGCACGTGCCGAGCCTCACCAGTGCAGTAAGTGACTGTGCGCGTCTCCGTGGGAGCATCTGCTAACCGTCAGTGACGCTCAACGGCCACCGGCTCCACGTCGAGTCTCTCAAGCTCCGCGGCAACACCTGCTGCATGGTCTTCTCGTGAGTCTTTGTTCTGTCGCGTTCTCCCCCATTTCTCCCCCTCCCGCTTCATGCTAACCTCCAGAACCCCCCATTGCAACAGCCTCCAAAAGGCCCAGCGCGTGGTCGGCAACGTCCCCGACGTCCGTCCCTGGGGCTTCCCCGAGATCGGGGCCATCAAGTGCATGTCGCCCAGCGCGTGCTCCGTGATGGCAGCGCACAAGTGCAACTTCGACCCGCACTGCTCCTCGAGCGCCGAGCAGGGCAACTGTCCCTTTGAGCGCAGCTGTACCGAGTACTACCCGGTCCAGCCGCGTGACTGGCACCGCTTTTCCATCCCCGACCGCAACTACACCCTGGAAGACGGCAGCATTGTGTCCTACCCCTGGAACCCGGTCAAGGAGTACTTCACGGTCGATTCCAGCGGCCGCGAGTCGCACCGCCCCGACAAGCCGAAGCCCAAGACGTTTGTCGCGCCTGCTCACCGTCAAGGCGGCACCGACGTCTATGGGCCGCCGCCGCCGCACAGCCCCTATTCTCCGCCGATGGATCTGTCGCCGGCCAAGAGCCGGGTCCAGAAGCTCAAGGAAAAGGCCAAGAGTTTCGGCAAGAGCATTTCCGGCGGCAAGAAGAAGAAGAAGAACAAGAGCCACTAGGGCGCCCGGGGGACGGTTGTTGTAGTCCGTTGTAGTCGTCGTTTGTCCTCTGTGGCATTCGATGATACCATGGGTCGGTATTGTGTAAAACACAGCAAGGAAAGGAAAGGGAGGCGATAGAAACCAGAGAAGCAAAAAGCAAAAAGCAAAAAGCAAAAACTAGGATAGGACCATGCTGCCAGATAAATCTCAATTCTCCCGATACATGTCCCTGCCGCGGAGTTCCCCACGGACTTGACGCCGTTATCGTCCATGTCTGTCCACCGTGCGATTCGTGATGCCCAACCTCAACGTGCCTGACCGCCACACATCATCCAAGGCTTTTCTCAAGCATTGTCTAGTCGTATCGCTCTTCGTCTTCCTTCATTCCACGCTTCGTCTTCCCTCCATCCACCCCCTCATCCACCATGCTTGACGCTGCTCAGCTCTTCCGTGTCGACGGCCTCGTCGCCGTCATCACCGGCGGCGGCACCGGCATCGGCCTCCTCATGGCCCGGGCGCTTGCTGCCAACGGAGCCAAGCGCGTCTTTCTTCTCGGCCGCCGCCAGGACGTGCTGGAAAAAGCCGCCGCCGACACGGCCGCCGAGACGCACACCAGCGACGTTGTCGTGCCCCTCGTCTGCGATGTCGCTAGCAAAGAATCGCTGCAGGCGGCTGTCGATATGGTGGCGGCCGATCCGGTCGCCGGCGGCCGCGTCGATCTGCTGGTGGCCAATGCCGGCGTCGGCGGGCTTCCCTCGCTGCGGTACCAGGCCGATGCCGCGCAGCCCGGCCCTCCCACGCTGTCGTCGCTGCGGCAGCGCTTCTTCGCCGAGACGGCCATGGCGGACTTCACCGAGACGCTGCACGTCAATGTGACGAGCGTGTTTTTCACCATTTTCGCATTTGTCGAGCTTCTCGGAGCAGCCACGAGCTCGCAGACGCCGGCGACGCAGAGCCAGGTCATCGTGACGTCGAGCATCGCGGCTTACATGCGCGGAGCCGTGTCGCCCGTGCCCTATGTGGCCAGCAAAGCAGCCGTGCTTCAAGTCGCCAAACAAGCGGCCGCCATGTTGGCGCCCTATCGCATCCGCGTCAACGCTTTGGCACCAGGATGTAAGTCTCGGGAAGCCCCCACAAAGCTCGAACACGCATCCTAATCATAGTGTTCCCGTCGGAATTGGCGGACAAGATCATTGGCGACCGGACGCCGGAGAACGAGTCGCCGGAGCATCCCGCATTTATCCCGGCGCGCCGATTCGGCGGCGAGAATGACATGGCCGGCGCAGTGTTGTATCTGGCGAGTGCCGCTGGGGGATTCTGCGATGGCTTGGTACTGGCCATAGACGGTGGACGGATGGCGGTGACCACAGCAGGATACTAGGGTCTCAGATGGGGGGGGTGGTGATTCGGGCAAAGGCCGCATCGGGACAATTCAGCGTTGGTTGATTGTTCAAATTCGGCCTCGATAAGTGCTCACTTGACTGGCCCCCGTTGGCTGGAAATAAGGAAATGTCCGTCTTGGTCTTCCATCACCACTCCCTTTCCCTCATATGACTCCCGCTCTTCCCCATCGAGTGCTGACAACGCGGGGAGGCTGACGTGGGATCCAAAAGGCAGATGAAACATCGGGGCGGCAAAAAGCGGCTCGTGCAAATAGCAAAAGCTGGCCTTGCCAGTGGACGTCCTGTTATCGAACGGCGAACTCGTTGCTGAAAATGGATGGGAAGCGTTTGGAGGTTTAGAACTGTCTAGAAGTGGGTGTCTGAGAATATGAATTCAGAAATACGACCGTGACTTTGCTTCTCCTTGTCGCATATTCGGCATCTTTCTCTTTTGCTCTTTGCATGGCTTCTTCTCTTCTTTTTCTTCCGACATCTCTTCTTTTCCTTAATTTCGCTGTTCGTCTTCCCTTCCTCTCCTCTTCCTCTCCTCTTCTCTTCTCTTTTTGGCTCCCTGCAGCGGGCGGCTTTTCCGCTTTTGGCTGGTGTTGACGCCCAATCCGAGACAATCGAACTAGGCTCTGCGTGGTTCAGCTCAATTTGAATTGTGACCACTTTACGCACCCAAGTCGACAAACACAGATAGTCGTAGAAATACTGCCCTCCTGCAGGACGAGTGTACATCGACAGCCCGTTCATCTGACATGTCGTCTCTTTTCGTTTTGGGCGCCAGACCGAAGAACCACAACACACAAAACACAAAACATCAACACAAATGCTCACAAATACGCGCAAATAGCTGCGAGTTTCGCAAATCCCGCAGATTCCTGCCACCGAAAATAAGCACGCGTATTTCTCAGGCCACAACCAACTGCCGTGTCGCCGGCATTCCAGATACCTGCAGAAATCGCAACTCTCATGTCGTCGAGCCGTAAAGTCCCAACGCAACCCTCAGCCCCAGCGTTCGCTTTCAAGTCCGCCTTGGCAAAATGGGCAAACGGGCAAAACGGGCTCGTTCGATACCGGAGCCGGGCGATCGCTGCCCGTCAAAGCAATGCCCGCTCTTTAGTGTGCGAGCAATAGGGAATGGCTGGTGGCTGTGCTGTCTCAGTGGCTGGCCTGGCCGTGATCTGCACAGATAGGCCGACGGAATAGGTGTGAAGAGGGCGGATCCGTTGAGCATGCCCACATGCTGGTTGTTGGTTGAGTCTCACGGCCGTTCGAGTGTAGGGCAGTAAGTGGCCAGGTGGAAAAGCCGCCGGTCACCCGCAATCATCTGACAGGAATGGCCGGGAAGTGCAGGGTCCGAAAAGAAGGTCGTCTTTCAAGAGGTGCCCCGAGTAAGTCCCCAGGCTGTTTGGGCTGCTTGTGAATGGTATTTATATCCAAGCCGCCTCCTCTTGTCAAATCGCTTCTGCCTCGTCCGTCCTGCTTCTCGTTTCGTCTCGCCTCTCGCCCCCTTTTGTCCAATTCGTCGCTCCTAAACACCATGGGCTCTCTTTCCAACGCCGACCTCGGTCGGCACCTGCTGGTCGATGCCGTTGACCACACCGCGGCCACGGATCCCACCAAGCTTTTCTGCGTCGTCCCTCGTAATGGCTGCGACCTCGCCGATCCCGCTACCTGGGTGTCCATTTCGTATGCCCAGACGGCACAAGTCGTCGACTATCTCGCCCACCACATGGTCGAGGTGCTGACCACGCTGCTGGGCTCCGAGGCCACTGCTGCCAGCGATCTGCCAGATCTCCCAGCGCTCGGCTCGCCGCGTCCTCGATCGCCCGGCTCTCTCGGCGAGCATCTGCCGACGCTGGCCTACATCGGCCCCAACGATGTGCGCTATGTGTGGTTTGTGCTCGCGGCCAGCAAGGCCCGCTGCAAAGCGCTCTTTTTGTCGCCGCGCAACACCGCCGAGGGCCAGGTCAACCTGCTGGACAAGACCGCCTGCCGCGTCGTCTGGGCGCCAGCCGCTCTGGAGCCGCTCATTGCGTCGTGGACAGCCCTGCGGCCGCCGGGACAAGTGAAGCAGGCCCCACTGGCCGATGTGTGGGAGCTTCTCGAGACGGCCAAGACCGCGCCCAAGGGCCGGTTCCCCTTTTCCAAGACGTTTGACGACATCAGCGCCGAGCCGTTTGTCATGCTGCACACCAGCGGCACGACGGGGCTGCCAAAACCGATAGCTGTCCAGCACGGCATGTGGGCTATCGTGGAGTCGTTCCAGGCCCCCGGGGTCCCAATGACGGCGTGGATGGGCTGGCGCGAGAATATCCGGCTGTGCCTGGCGTCGATGCCCTTGTTCCATACAGCCGGCCTCATCGCGGCGCTGGCGATGAATGTGTACATGGGCATGACGCCGCTGTTTCCGCCGACCGACCGGCCCTTCAGTGCCGAGCTGATGCAGGAAATGGTCTTCAACACCGACGTCAGCGGCACGCTGGTGGCGCCGTTCATCGTCGAAGAGCTGGCCAAAACGGCGCGCGGCGTCGAGGCCTTGCGCAAAGTCGGCTGCATTATTATGGCAGGAGGTGTGTTCTCTCTCTCTCTCTCTCTCTCTCTTCCTTGTTCTCTCCTTCACTCTCTCACTGTACTCGCAGGTACCATCTCAAAAGCCAATGGCGATGCCCTCGTCAAACAGGGCGTCTTCCTCACCAACATCATCTCCAGCACCGAGTAAGTCTCGTCCAGTCCACTTTCCACCCCCTTCCTACTCTTCTCCCTCTGCTCACCCTCACTCCAGGGCCATCCCTTACTCTGTCGGCTTCCAAACCAATCTCGCCCACTGGGACTACTTTGTCTTCCACGAGCACCTCATGGGTGGTGAGTTCCGCCTTGTGCCCGGCGAAGAAGAACGCCAGCTGTACGAACTAGTCCTCGTCCGCCAGGACGACCCCCCGTTTCCCCACATGGAGCTACTGCAGTTCTCCTTTCCCGAGCTGCGCGAATGGTCGACCCGCGACCTGTTCCAGCGCCACCCCGATCCTGCCCACAAAAACTTGTGGCGCTTCTACAACCGCATCGACAACATCGTCGTCTTCTCCAACGGCGAGAAGCTCAACCCCGAGGACATTGAGCTAGCCGTGGTCCGCCAGAAGGGCGTCAAGGGCGCTCTCGTTGTCGGCGCTGGTCGCTTCCAGGCTGCTCTGCTCGTCGAGCTCGACTCTCCGCCGCCGCTTGACGATCCTAATGCTGTTGCCGCCGCTGTTGATGCCCTGTGGCCACACATTGACGCCGCCAACAAGGAAACCGTCGCTCACGGCCGCATTGCCCGCTCGCTCGTGTCCCTGGCTGACAGTGTCCACAAGCCCTTTCTCCGCGCCGGCAAGGGCACTGTGCAGCGTGCGGCGACGGCTCGTCTCTATGCCGCGGAAATCGACGCCATGTATGCGCAATTCGACGAGGCCGCCGGCGACACCGAAAAGGGCGCCGCTGCCGCCGTCGCCGTTGGTATTTCCAGCGCCTCGGCTCTGGCCACGTCCATCCGCACGCTCATGATAGAGGCTCTGGGCATTCCGGCCGAGCGTTTCCAGGCCGGCAATGACACCGACTTTTTCTTTGCCGCAGGCATGGACTCGCTGCAGGTCATCCAGGCATCGCGCATTCTCAAAGCCGGTCTCCGTGCTGCTGCTGCAGCCACCGCCAAAACCGAAGAGTCGGAGACAGAGCCACAGGCGACTGAAGAGGATGACGCCGTTGTTGTCGGTCTGCAGGATGCCGCCGGTATTCTCGACATGCGCCACGTCTACGCCAATCCAACTCCAGCTCGCCTCGCTGCTTTCCTCTGGGACACGGCCTCTGCTGGACCTGGAGCCGGAGCCGGAGCCGGAGCCGAAAGCCGTGCTGCTGCCGACGAAGAGGCAGAGATCCGGGCCATGCAGCTGCTCATCGACCGCTACAGCATCCCGTCTGCGACTTCATCGCAAATGTCCGCCCGACCTGCGCCTCGTCGCATCGGCCAAACTGTGCTCGTCACCGGAACCACCGGTTCGCTCGGTGCCTACTTGCTCGATGCCCTGTTGCACCACACTTGGCCCGATGGCAGCACCGTGGGCCGCATTGTGGCCCTCAACCGCGATGCTGATGGAGGTCGCGCTCGCCAGATTCTTGCGGCTCGGAGCAAGGGCCTCGGTCTTCCGGCAGCCGCCACGCTGGACGCCCACGTGCAATTTCTGCAGGCCGACTTGGCCCAGCCGCAGCTCGGTCTGGCTGCCGAAACCTATGCGGCGCTGCTGCACGACGTCGACCGTGTGATCCACAATGCCTGGCCGGTGCACTTCCACCATCGCGTCGAGGCCTTTGAGCCGAGCATTGCGGGCGTGCGTCATCTGGCCGATTTCGCCGCCGCCGCCGCCAAGCGCGTGCCTCTGCTGTTTGTGTCGAGCATCAGCGTCGTCGACGGCTGGCCGCAGTCTGGCGCCTCTGGCTCTGCATCGGCAGCTGCCGTCCCTGAGTCGTCTCTGCAGGATCTGCGTCTTGCTGGCATGGGGTACGGTCGCTCCAAAATGGTCGGCAGTCTGGTTCTGGAGGCTGCCGCCGCTGCAGCCCATGTTCCTGCTGTCGTTGTGCGGCTCGGCCAGGTCGCCGGTCCGCGCCGCAATCCCGAAGACGGCCAGGGCTCTGCCGCTGCCATCGGTGCTTGGAATCCCCACGAGCTGCTGCCGAGTCTGGTTGCCAGTTCTGTGTATCTCGGTGCTCTGCCCGCCACCATCGGCCCCATCAACTGTGTCGACTGGGTGCCCGCTGAAGACGCCGCGCTCGCCCTGCTAGAGATGGCCGGCATTGGTCATGATGCCGGTCCGGAATCCCCGGAGAACGGGACCGCTTATTTCCACTGCGTCAACCCCCATGCCGTCCCATGGTCCGACCTGCTGCCCGCACTCCAGGCGTACTACGGCGACCGCATCCAGCATGTCGTCAGCTTCGACGAGTGGCTCGACCGCCTCACCGCCAGCGCCGAAAACAACGAAGCGTCGCTGACAGCCAATCCTGCTCTCAAGCTCATTTCTCAGCTTACGGACCTTGCTGCATCCGAGCATGCCGGACATGTGGCTCCTACCTTTGCCCTCGACCAGTCTCTGGCCTACAGCCCCGCTATGCGCGCCACGGGCCCGGTCACCGGTTCCATGGTGCAGCGCTGGTGCAAGCGATGGAACTTTGAGGCCAACAATTGAGGCTTAATATTCTACGCCATGCTAGAGATTATGTGGATGTCATTGCACGTTGTTCCTGAGGTTCACTGGGGAAGGCACGATTGACATGTCACGTGTATCCTGGCTCCTGCCACAACTTTCTTTTACGTACGCTCAGTAGTCTTACATAATTCACAATTTGTTGCAGAGTCTTCGTATAGTTCTGGCGCACTTTTTTGCAAGTATTCCTGCTTATTATTGAACTCAATTTCCAGCTTATGGTGTCTGTCTTATCCCTTGAAGGAGGGTGCAAATATGTCGTGCCCTAGTCTCAGGTTCAAAAGCTGTACCTATTCGGACATTCTTGGGATTATACAGAACCACCTTCGAGTGTGTTCTTATCACGTGCATAATTCTCTCTACTTGTGAATGTGCATCTTTCTAGATTCCTGAGTTGCAACCTAAAGTCGCGTGTGTACCTAGATGCTGCCCTTAAAGACAGTCGTGCGAATTCCACGATGGCTATTTCGTATTATTCTTATTTTTATTTCGTTAACATGTACAGCAGCTGCCGTTCCTCGACTTTTTTTCGGCATAGCTCTCCTCTCTTATGACAATATTATGGTTTCTCGAGCATTCCGCCGCCCTTGTTTGGCAGCCTCGTGGTCGAAATATTATGAATTCTACATGTAAATACCCCCTTAGGACCCTGGTTATGGCGTCACCATAGTTTCTCAGCGAACCACGTGGAATAAAGTTCAGGATCAGCCAGACTCTCAAGGGATATGCTCTGCCTATATCATAATGGGCTGTCTCCAGAGATTTCCAAAACTTTTCACTTTCATCTTTCCTCCCGCATACTACTTTACCAGTGCATGCAAATTCACATCCTGGCTTTCTATCAAGAGCTTGTCCTATTCAGAATTGTCAATCCAGCCATTTGCCTAGCCATCTGAATACGCTTAGTGCTCCTGACTTCCTAGTCGATATTTTTCCAAGTTTGTGGCTTTCTGTCATTTCATTTCATCGAGATCCTGCCTCCTGTTCCCACATCCAAGCACAATCTCGTCAAAATGAGCCACCACACATTCCCCGGTTTCGAGCCGATGCCTGCGGGCTACCGAGGCATGACCTTTTGTGCCGTCGGCCGATACAACTGGACCCGTTCAGAGGTGGATGCCCGGAACAACGTCCAAACCATCTACACCACCGGCACCATGTTTGCCGTGTGTACCTATCCGGCGCTGCGCCCGGGCTATGACTTTGACCGGCCCGCTCTTCACTGCCGCGAGCACTTCTTCCACGAGCATGCCTACCACAGCAAGTGTGACCATATCTACGAGTGCACCAACGCCGCAGACCGCCATTCCTTCTTTCCGTCGCGGGATTTCAGCCTCAGCTACGACAACGCGCTCACGGCTGAGCACATCTCGCGGGGTCCTGCCCGGAATTTCCGCGGTGCTCCCCGCCGCATGCGGGCTTGGCACCTGCTGGGCCGCCTCTTCCGCAAGCCGGAGCGGTATTCGCAGCGCAGCTACATGCAGCTGGGCTTCTACGACCACACGGCCCCCCTATCCCGCGCCGCTCGGATGCGCTTCCACAACTTCAAGTTCTACAACATGGAAGATGGAAATACGGACGTGATCATCGACTTTGACTTTACCAAGTACCCCTTATTCAACAAGGCGGATCCCTTTGATCCCAACGTCCTGCGGATCCAGCCGCTGGGCACGACGGCCCCGGAGACCCCCAAGTCAGCACTCCAGCGCGTGGCTACCGCCGAAGTTCATGTACGCCTCCGGGGCGGCCGTGCTGCCCCCATACCACCGCCCATTGAGGAAGACTTATACGAAGCCCAGGGGGGGCTGCCCCACGAGAACACCATCCTCAACCCTACCATCTTCAACGACTCTGTTCTTGCGCACCCAGAGGCACACGAGAACAGCGACCAGAACAGTGATAGCGACAGTGATTATGAAGGCGCCACGTGGTATGCCAGCTCTGATGGGGAAGAAAGCATCGACTACGAGCCGAGACATTCTAATTTCATCTTAGACACTCCTCCTTCTAGCATATTCGTCCATGCGACATCTGAGGACAGCTCGGTCAGCAGTGACTGCAGCTATTTCTTCAATGTCAGCCCAGGTGTGGAGGAGGCAGACTTCCACCCCGCTGGCGCCGAGCCGGACAACGCAGATGCCGACAACGCAGATGCCGACAACGAAGCTGCGGCCGAAGCTGGCGACTCCATGGCGTCCCACAAAAGCGGCAAAACGCCCGAGTCGCAGGCGTTCAGCTTCGGCTCGAGCACGGGTTCATACACACCAGAGATTGAGGCTGAAGACGGGTCGCTTGCTATCGGCTATCTCCATTCTATCAGTGTTACGGATGGTGAGGTGGATGAATACAACGGCGAGACCTTTGCCAGCAGTGCGGCACAGGTCCAGGATGCCGCCAACAGCTTCTTTATTGGCTTGTTGCCCGAAGGCGCCTTCTGGGACCCTGCTCTGGCCACAGCAGACCCAGCGTCGACCACGGAGCCATCCAACACACAGCCTGAGCCGGCGACAACGGGGCTTACCTATGTATTCCAGGGATTTGTTGCCGCGATGCGGCGTCTCGGGCGGTTTCTGCTGTAGATTGGGGCAGCTCAGATAAACATCAAAAGCAAAACAGGTCAAACCTGTAAAATAAAAAATTAATATACCAAAAGAAACAAAAAATAAATAAAAGATAAATAAAGTAACCAAAAATAAAATAAAAGGCATCCGAGAATATTAGCAAAAAGTAAAAACAAAGAGCCTTGCTCTCTTTTAGCTTACCTCCTACAAGGATAGGGTTATTCCTTACTTTAGTGAACAAATGCAGAGAGCTGGTGACTGTTTTGCAATGCTCTTCGCATTAGCAACAGCGATGAATAAACGCTAATCCACAATTACTTGCTGACGTAGTCTTGTTGCACGTAATAGGGCTATTTAGTAATCCAAGGCGTAGAGCATTGAGTGCCGACGTTGTAAATTCTGTAGATACGTTCACATCACGCCTCACGGCATTCACTTGTCTCCATTGCTCTATCGACAAATGCTCTCTTCTATGACTCGCAAACCTGCCGTGCCGTGTATGGTCTATAAGATCTCTGCCTCGCAGAGCTACTGCTATACCTCCACATAACGCATCTACTATGCTAAATCTTGCCCTTCTCCGGCTCCGGCTGCGAGTTGGCCGTCCCAGCCATGACGGACAGACACTCAATGACATCGGCGGGCTCGGGCAGGTGCCAGTGCGCCAGTGTGACCTTGGTGCTGGGCCCAATGGTAACGGTAAACAGGTGCTCCTGGTTGACATCAGCGCCGCTGCCGTCATCGCGCGGAGAGGCGAGGCCGTTGAGCGCACGGAACATGTCCTCGTCGGTGGCATCGTCGCCCATGCAGAGCACAAACTCGAGCTCGCTGCTCCTAGTCGAGGGAGTCGGTTCCGGGATGGGCTCGCCGTCGGCGACCTGGGCGACACTCTGGATGTCGGCGCTGTAGGAAGCAACGAGGCGCTTGACGATCTCGCCCTTGTTGACAAAGGTGGGCCGGACCTCGAGGTTGGCCTTGCCGGTCATGACGTCGACGTCCCAGCGGCGGCCGATGCCGGCCTGCAGTT
The DNA here is from genome assembly GCA_001513895.1 of Graphilbum fragrans. Lineage (NCBI taxonomy): Eukaryota > Fungi > Ascomycota > Sordariomycetes > Ophiostomatales > Ophiostomataceae > Graphilbum > Graphilbum fragrans. The sequence goes on from LLKO01000029.1 coordinate 255,187, forward strand.
CTTTCTGGCACTCGCGGGCCATGTGCTCGCCCTGTTCGGGGTCGGCGAGGCGGTAGTGCCAGGTGAGGGCGCATCGTTTGCGTTCGATAAAGGAGCCTGGGCTGTTAGCTGTCTACGCCCCAAAAACCAACCAAAACACAAGGAACAGAAGTCCGCAATGCAAAACCCAAAACCCAAAAAACTCACCCGGCACCCGATCTGTGTATTTCTGGAACACCGTCATCACCTCCGACTGCCAGCCCATGTCCAACTGCTCGGCGAGGTTTTCCCACTCCTGCTGCCCCGGGTGGCGCATAAAGCTGCCGTGCTCGGCGCTGAAGCCCAGCTCTGGAATGTGGCCGAGGTGCTGGCTCAGAAACTCCTGGTCGCGGCCGCTGATAATCCACACGGCGTTGCGGTGGTCCGAGGCGAGGGCCTGGAGCGCTGAAATCACGGCTGCCGAGGGCACAGCCGCACTGGGCTCGCGCACAATGGGCGTCAGCGTGCCGTCGTAGTCGAAGAGGAGCAGCCGCCGCCGCGCCGCGTGGTACCGCTGCAGCACACTGGGCCGGTCGAGACGCGGCGTATGGGCCACGGTGCGCAGCGAGTGCAGCACATGGACAAGCCGGCGCAAAAACCCGGTGATCCAGTTCTGCACGTTGTTGGTCGAGACGTGCTCGTACAGCGACTGGTGCATGCGGCTGAGCTCGATGTCGGGCAGCGTGAGGCCCCGGTGGATGGCATCCGCCACCGCATTGTAGTCCCAGGGGTTGATGTGGATGGCTTCGCGCAGACTGCCGGCCGTGCCGCTGAACTCGGACAGAATGAGCGGTCCGTGGTTGTCGCGCTGGCAGACCACATACTCGAGACTGGTGGTGTTCATGCCGTCGCGCACCGACGTGATCAGGCCAATGTCGCCGGCCCTCAGCAGCGCAAAATACTCGTCCTGCGTCAGGTACTGCGGGTAGTGCTGGACGGGCGAGAAGCCCAGCGAGCCGTAGGTGCCGTTGATGCTCATGACGAGCTCGTTGACGCGGCTGGCGGTCTTGGCCTCCTCGTTGTCGTGGTCGCCGTCCTCGAAGCTCGTCGGACTGGTGACTTGGATCAGGACGACGCGGTCGCGCCACTCGGGGTATTTGCCCAGGAACGCCTCAAAGGCCAGCAGCTTCTTGTCGACGCCGCGGATGCTATCCAGCCGGTCGCGGCCCACAATGATTTTCTTGCCCTCGTACATGCTGCGCAGCGCCTCGTACTTTTTGGTGACCTCGTCGCCCCACGCCAGCCGCTCGACTTTGGCCACGTCGATGCCGATGGGAAACACCCCCGTCTCGGCCCGGGCGCCGTCGTCCTTCTCGTTGCGCGACGCCAGGCCGCGCTGGTAGCAGCTGGCAAAGTGGCGCGAGTAGCCGTAGCTCTGGAAGCCGATCAGGTTGGCGCCCAGCACGCCGTCCAGGATCTCGCGGCGGTGCGGCAGGCAGCGGAAAAACTCGCTGCTGGGAAAGGGCGAGTGCAGGAAAAACGAAATGTACATGCCCGGCATGCGCTGGCGCAGAATGCTCGGCAGCAGCATCAGGTAGTAGTCGTGCACCACCACAATGTCGCCCGGCTTGTAGATCTCGGCAATCTTGTTGGCGAACTTCTGGTTCATCCGGTTATAGTCGTCCCACTGCGCACGTTCGCCGCGCGCTGAGGACGGCCCGTGCTGCTTGTAGTGGAAGAGGCCGTAGAGCTCGTGCTCCGGGTAGCGTCGCCAGCGGCCCTGGTCCTTGAGCCGGATGCCGTCTTCGGCGCTGTCGGCCGTCTGCGGCTCGTCGCCTAGCCACAGCGGCACCGTTTTGATGCGGGTGTCGTGCGAGAGCTGCTGTTCGAGCCGCGTCATGTCTTCGCGCGAGATAAAGAGGCCGTCGGCGTCGTCGGTCTGCGGCAGCATCGGTGTGTAGCCATCCACAGAGAGGGGGGCCGAGAGCCGGCTGACGGACCCCGAGCCTCCGTTGCCCGAGCCCGGCGTCGCGGTGGCCGAATCTGAGATCGGCGGTGTGTCCGGCGGCGATGGCACGTCCACAGCCTGCTCAATCTCGCCCGTCCAGGCCACGACTGTGTGGCTCCATGGCGACTTTTCCGAGGAGAGGAACGAGAAGGAGTCGAAGAGCGCCGACTGGCCGCGTCTGGGTTTGAGGACCTAGGAAGTTAGTTGGTCTTCTCTCTCATCGGTTTGTCTTCTCTCCCCTGTTTGTCTTCTCTCCCCTGTTTCTCTTCTCTTCTCGCGTCGTATTCCACCTTTCTTTCCCTCCCTCCTTTTCCCTCTTCCCCCCCTTCGCCTTCCCACACTTACCCAGTCTGCTCCCTTTCGGTACCCCAACGAGTGCGGAAAGTTGAACGTCGCCGAAATCACATTGCCCGTCAGCGCCAAGTCCGGAAACTCCTTGCGCAGGTCCGAAAGCATGTCGCTGCCGGCGTCCGTCGCCGCAGCTTCGCCTGCCGTCGCGGCCATGGCGGTGCACAGTCGTCGGCGTGCCCGAATGACAGTCCGAGGTATGGGTTCGGGGTCGAGGCAAAGACAGCGCAGAGATCAGGAGCTGCTGATCGAAGCGATTGCGTTTTCGTGGAGCGGCAAAAATCTGTTTCGGATCTGTGTTAGATGCAGGTCTGGCGCGGTGGCACAAAATACGGTCAGGCACAGTTTCGCGTGGCGGCGCAGCGGGTGTCAAAAGAGCTGCCCAGGATAGGGCCGGCGGTGGATGGGCAGGTAGGCAGGCAGGAAAACGAGACAACAGATGCCAAAAGGACAAAAATGAGACAACAACTGTCAGCCAAAAAAGACTGCCGTTCGCCAAAAGGACAGCGTGCGTGGAATGGGTTGCCTGGGGTAAGGGACAAAAGTTCCGAGGTATGCGGGGCTGTGCGTGATGCTAGAGAAAAGCAGCGTTGGGCAGATAGGAGTTGGAAGAGAAAGATGCAGAGGGAGAAGAATTGAGGCTGGCACGATGTAGCGCGGCGATGTCCCAAGCGCCGATGTGGCCAATATATGAGATCACTGCCCAGGCTCCCGAGACGTCATAGAATTCGGGTACGGGATGCAGTGGTATCGGGAGTGCCTTCCTGCTGCTGAGTTCGCTGTATCTGTCGCTCTTTCCCCCAACAGCGAACGATGATGCTTCTAATACCGGGGTGGGTGCTTGTGATTGGCCACCGCCTAATTTAAGCCGGCAGGGTGGGGCAAGGGGAGATTTGATTGGTGAATTCCAGAAAAGGAGGGGAGCTGGGGGAAAGTCAATAGTGGGGAGAGTGCCAGTTCTAAAGGTGGCCAGACGTGTGCACGGATACTGTGTGTACATATATGGGCCGCCTGAAAGACGCAGTGCATGGAGTATTTGAGGGGTAGTGATCGTGTATGTCATGTATGTAGATACGAGTATGTGCGTGATTTGTGTATGTGCGGACTTGGCATAGCAAACAAATATCGCACCTGGAAAGAGCGCTGCTCAAAAGAAGCAGCAGGAGCACTGCACACACGCGGAGCCGTTGACGTAATGGGCAGGAACAGTTGGGGCGGCGATCGGGCGATCGGGAGATTGGGTGGTCGAGCGAGGCCGCAGCGGCAGGAGCGAGAACGGCGGAGAGCGAAAACGGAAAGAGGTAGATAAGAGGAGACGCAGAGAGGAAAGAGGAAAGAGGAAAGAGGGAAGGGCTAAGAGGGAGGAGAAAAGCGGAAAGAAGAAAGAGCAAAAGAAAGAGAGAGCGAAAACGAAGAAAGGGAGTGCCGCCAATATGACTACTATGGCTTCGGCTACTCTGTTAGGCTGAGGCAGCTACGTACTCACGCCCGTAGCTGCCCTGAGAGTTAGGCGCCATTGGGCCTGCAGCACGCCAAAACGCAGACCCCAAAACTCCCAAGTTCAGCCGAATCGGCATCGCGAATCGCTCGCCCGACGACCCAAAAAAGCCTCGCATCCTTGTCGACTATGCATGCACCACGTCGACAGCGTTGTGCCGCATTCCTCCGTCTCTAACGTGCAGAGGTCGGCCATTTGGGCGGCGCCTCTCGGTGCCTTTCCGCCCGCCACAGCTCCTCTGTTACATCGTCTCTTGGATGTGCGGCCCTTTGAACGTGTCATTTTGGCCGGTGTCTAGCTTTGGTCTCGAGTCTTGGTGAAGCATGCAGCCGTTTTACTCTTTGGGGCTTCTGGGCCGCGAACGGCCTCCGTTTTCACGATGTCCGTCGACCGCAGATCGGCGTGCGACATCTGCCCATACCAATGCTATCCACTAAGCTCCTACGGACTCTTGGCTGGCGATGCACCACAAACGGCACACAAGGGAAAAAACCCACGGCTCAGATGCACTGCCTGTGTTCACATGGGCTAAGCCGGCCGCTATCACTGGCTGCATGCGCTGCTGCGCTGCCGGAGAAGATGGTGGAGGCCAGGCGGAACCGCCCAGAACCTGGCCAGAACCAGAGCCAGAGCCAGAACGAGAACCTGGACCAAATCAGGACAGACCCAAAAAGAACGGCACACGACGCCACGGCAGGATGCGGCCCTTTGTGGTATATTGATGCGGCCCTTTTCTTTTTCTTTGCACCGTAATGGCTGCCCACAGCGGCCAGTGGCCTGACAGCCCGAGCCGCCAAACATCGGGGGATTCCGGAGCATGTGGCCGCGCAGCTGCATGTATCAGACGGCAGACGGATGTTCTGATGTTTTGTTAGCTCGCATCAGCAGCCTCGGCGAAGACGCAACGGTCCGTCAGCCCGAATAGACGCTAATCATAGATGACACGGAACAGACATGGGCGCAGATGGTTGGTGATTTTTTATTCGTTTTGGCTATCGCGCTTCTTCTGCCTTGTATCCCATGCTAACTCACGCCGATGCAGCAGTAGTATCCCAGCCACAGATTCGTGCAGTTGCCGTTTAAAAAGCCGTTCCAGGCGCGGAAATCAGCGTCCGTCACGCCTTGCGCCGCCTCCACGCCGATGCAAGTGTCATTCGCGGCGACCAGACGCCACTCCCGGCAGTCCGGCGAAATGGGCGATTGTCGGGGATTCGGAGGTGCCAAGAAGGACGTGGGAGACGGCAGAGGCAGCGGCTCGTCGTCCATGACGCAGTAGGTCTGACCTGGGACCAAGTGCTGGCAGTCGGCAATGCCTGGGTTCATGCGCCGGAAAGCGTCTCCGTTGATATTGAACACGGCCCCAATGCTCGCACAAGTGTCGCCAGCATGAGCCGTCGCGTTGAGATAGCAGCGGCTCTGAGGGGGTGTTGCCGCTGTTGCCGCTGTTGTCGCTGTTGTCGCTGTTGTCGCTGTTGCCGATGGCGTTATGGCAGCCAATACAGGCGCAAGTGCAGCCAAAATGGCGGAAATAGAGAAGCCACCTCTCGATGAAGCCATATCGTGGGGAGCGAGGCTGCAACACACAGCAAACAACTGTGGACGGATCTGCAGACGTTAGTCAACCTGTTGCGATTCAGTGGACAAGGTCAACACGACACGACGCGTCTGTCTCTTGCCACCCATTCTTGCCGTGCGTGGCCTCTGGATAAAGCTGCAAGATCGGGTAACTGGCAAGAATAGGATAAATGGCAAAAGGTAGCTGACAAAGGACAGCTGAACTCAAAACGGCAAAAGAACAGAGCAATGTCTTGGCAGCCATTCGGCGGCAAGACAAAAGCAAAGCAAGCAGCTGGCGACCGGGCTTCCGGGATACGATCCTGGCGGGAGGATCTTGCGGGCCGCTCAGTACGGTGCTGACTACGGAGCATTGAGGGCAGAAGTTGCTGCGAGGCGGTGGGTACGGATCTCTCTATGGACACTCTGCGGAAAGCTACATGGTCACTACGACGTGCTCGAGCAGCTCAGAGATTGCGGCGTACGAGTACAATGGGACTAGGTATCTCTCGGGATTACTGCAGCCCCTGAGGACGTGGTGATATCACGAAGTGGGTGCTGAGTTGAATACGACGATGTCTGAGCGTCGCATGGCTGCTTTTGGAAAGGGGGCATCCACTGATAATGAAAGCGTGATGGCGCGGCGGCACTGACAGCAAGCGGAGCTGGCCAGCCAAAAGAAGCAGCCGGCTACGACGGGTACGAGTACGACGGGCTACGACGACCAAAAGCACCAACTCTAAATATGTCCGAAGGCAGAGGGCATGGCAAATGCAAAACGAAGCCAGTCCCGAGTTGCTTATACGGGTACAGGGCACCACAAGGCACAAATACGAGAAATAGACGCGCGTGAGTGGTCTTGGTAGCAACAGCCAATCGTGTACCGCCGGCCACACAGCGACCAAGCGTGAGTGTCTAGCTACAAGAACAACAGAGTACGGAGTACGGCAATACGACATACGACGACTGTTGCTCTCGCTTCTTGTGGCAGGCTAGACCCGGCTGCTGCGCCACGGTTCTTTGAAACCTGAAACATCCTGCCAGGACCGAAGCTGTGCTGACAGGCCAATCGCCTGGGACGGCGGCATTTTAGGGCGAGGGAGAGCATTTCAGCACAAAAATAAACATGAGATGACCAAAAGGGGGGGTGGGTGGAGAAAGCAGCGTTTGTGGAGATGACAGGTCGCAGCCACAGCCAATCACAAGCAGGGCAATCCCGAGCTATCCCACCCACCCTATCCAAATTGGCTCGAAATGGGCGAGTGCACGTCCTGGTGTTGCCAATGGTTTTGCATTGGTGGTGGATGGGAATAATAGGGTGGCGGATGTGGTGAACAGGAGAGCGCCGGTTTTGCAGAGAAATTACGGCTGGAAAAGGCGTTCGCTCTGCATTCAGAAGCTGGTAGTGCCGGTGGTGGCGGCGCTAGAAGGAGATGAGGTGTAGTAGTCGGTAGATGGGGGGAGAGAGAGATGAGAAGATGGGGATGGGTGAGGATGGGTGAGGATGGGTGAGGATGAGGGAAAAGAGGAAGCGAATCACTAACAGGAAGACCAAGAGCAAACCAGGAAACCAACAGATCATCATATCCTCCACCGCCCGTACGACGGTGGCCTCAGAACGGAGTCTACACTCCACTACAGAAGCGAGAGGACCGAGCCATATCCGCGAGGTGAGTACGAGAATTCGAGCACGATACGACCACGATACGACTTCCGATGCTTGTACTCGCATTGCACACGCCCAGGCTCTAATATTAATCCGGCGCACACCATTCGCTCTGGCCTCGTGTCTGGACAGAAGACGGCGCGGTGATGCTATTGGCTGTTGTGTGTCTGCCACGCTGCCTCCAAATAGGACTGGCAGCCAGACGCCCTGGCCTTGCGCTTGGGGCCGTGGGCCAACGGGCATTGGCCCCGTCCTCGTATCCGAATTAGTGCGGCCTCCCCTCCTTTTTGGGCGAAGGACGCTCCGGACGTCGTGCCAGGTATATAGGCCTTGTGTCGTCTGCCGTCGCTTTCTTTGTGTCTGCTGTCCGTTCGTGTGTCTTCTGTTCGTGTGTCTGTCGTTGTCGTTCTTCAGTCTCGCTCGGCGATCCTCTCGTTACCTGACGGACTTGTTCCGTAGCCACTCGTTACTGCCTTTGTTTTGTCTTGTCTTCTGTCCGTCTTTATCTACTTTCTCTTACCATCTTACCGTCCTCGTTTTCCACCTGCCGCTTCCATATCCCGATCGGCCCAACATGCTCGTCTCTCTGCTCCTCTCGGCTCTCGTGGCGGCCGGTCCCGCTGCTGCTTGGCCCGGAATGACTCCCGGAGCCCATGGCGCCCATGCCCATGCCCATGCTGCTCGCGCCCATGCTGCCCACGGCGACATTCTCAAGGACATCAAGCGGCACGCCGAGCCTCGCCACCAGCCGCTGCCCCAGCCTGAGCCCCAAGGGCCGATTCTGCTCGGCGACCTGGCCCATCTGCCTGAGAGCCACCTGACCGAGGCTGGTCGTTTGGCCAAGCGCATTCTCCTCGGCGAGGAGTCTGCCGTCTTCGTGGAGAAGCGGGACGACACGCCGAAAGCCAAGAAGAAGCGCGACAGCCCTTGCAAGCCCAAGGCTCCGGAGTCGGTGTCGTCGGCCTCTACCGCCTCTGCCGTCTCTTCGCTGCCGGTCGTCTCGAGTGCGAGTGTGCCTGTCTTGAACCCCGTTGTTCCCAGCTCTGTCTCGGCTTCGATTCCTTCCAGCTCTCCGGCCTCGTCTCCGGCCTCGTCTCCGGCGTCGTCGCCAGCCTCGGCCCCTGCCGTCTCTCCCGCTTCTTCCGCCCCTGCCGTGTCCTCCCCCTCTGCCGTGTCCTCCCCCTCTGCCGTGTCCTCTCCCTCTTCCTCAGCCCCCGTCGTGTCCTCCCCCTCTTCTTCCGCCCCTGCCAAAGCTGCACCCACTGTCGCCAGCTGCTCGGTTTGGCAGCAGGTGGCCCAGGACATTGCCCCGGCCTTCCGCGGCACCAACGGCTGCTCAGCTCTGGCTCGTGGCGCGATTCGCCTCGGCTTCCACGATGCCGGCGCCTGGAACTCGACCGTGGCCTGGGGTGGTGCCGACGGCTCGATTGTGCTGTCGGCGGCCGAGCTGGCGCGCAGCGACAATGCCGGTCTGGCCCCGACCGTACAGCAGGTGCAAACCTGGTACAACAAGTGGCACGCCCAGGATGCCGGCGTCGGCATGGCCGATCTGATCCAGCTGGCGGCGATCGTGGCCACCGTGGCTTGCCCTGGCGGTCCGCCCATCCGTTTCTATGTCGGCCGCGTCGACGACAGCCGTGCCGCTGTGGAAGGCCTGCTTCCCTCGGCCTTTGACTCGGCCAAGAACCTCGTCGACCTCTTCCAGGCCAAGACCATCTCCGCCGCCGACCTGATTGCCCTCGTGGGCGCCCACTCCACGAGCCAGCAGAACTTCACCGATGCGGCCACGGCTGGCGAGTTCCAGGACTCCACCCCCGGCATCTGGGACACCAAGTTCTACGACGAGACCGTCACCTCCAAGCCTACTAACATCTACCGCTTCCCCAGCGATGTGGCGCTGGCCACGTACAGCGGCACCTCCGCGACCTGGTCGTCATTCAAGGGACCCCAAGGACAGGGCCTGTGGAACCGGGTACGTTGTTTTCAGCGGATTTGTGCTTTTGCTTTTTGTTTATTTTCATTTACTAACCCCTGCTCAGAAATACGCCGATGCCTATTTCCGCCTGAGCTTGCTCGGCGTCAAGAATATCAACAGCATGGTCGACTGCTCGTCTGCCATTGGATTTGGAGGCTTCCCTGGCGGCGGCGGCGGCGGCGGTGGTGGCCACCATGGCCACTAAAAGCCGGCGACACTCGAAGAGACAGCAGACACTGAGTGTCGGCACAACCGTATATATTAATTTGGTGTGTCTGGGGGGCTTTGAGAGACACTTTACTTCACACATACGACAGACGACTGCCTGATAGCGTCACATTTAATTGTAATTTTATTACCGGTACACCAATAGATGACTATTACATAACATGAGCCAAGCCTCAGCATATTGACTAGACCTACGCACGGATCATATGTTTTTTGCGCTTTATTTTCTTTTGAATATCTGCTCCGAGAACTGCGCGTGTACCAAAGCAGCAGCTCTCGACCGAAGGCCTCTCTTGGCTTCAGCTTAGCTACACACAAAGCCAGTGCAAGCCATTGCTTGTCGCAATCCGCTCTTCTATCCCATAAGATGTTTTCTGTCTCCTTTTGCCTCCCACAAATCCACCAAGAACAAAAGAGGATCCCAAGTCCAAACGAACATCGAGAACCCCCGTAGTAGAAAGTATTTCTCCAAGAATCAAGAGGAACTAAAGCAGAGAGACAGGTGCTTCAGGACTGGTCGTGAGAACGTTTTCGAGCCGGTCAACGTGTGGTGATCGGCCGTTGTGGTCGTCCGTCTTCCGGTCCGCTGCGCCGTCTCCTTTAATTACGCTGTACGCCGGCCCCTATATGGACAAGGGAACACCCTTTACAGGCCCTTGGCCACCATATCGAGGTAGACGCTCTTGGCGTCAAACTGGACGACGTTGCCGTTCTTGTCCGACATGGACGGCACGTTGGCGGCGACCTGGTTCTGGACGTTGGGTGCTTGGCGCTTGATGAATTCTGCGAGGTCAGTTTCTTTCTTTGAATAAATATATGTAGCGAGGCTGGCAGAACCCACCCTGGTGCTCCTGCAGGCTCAAGGCAAAGGCGGCCGAGACCATGGCAGCAATGCAGAGAATGTACTTCATGTTGGCGGTTTTTGGGGAAGGGTCTTCGATAAAAGAAGGACAAAAAGGACGGACGAGAATGGAAGCGAAGTCGAGAAAAGAAAGTCAAAAAGATCGATGTCGACCGGCGACGAGCAACAAGAAAAGAAGGCGTTGGTGAGGAGGGCAAAGCAGAAGAAAGAAGAGAATGAAGACAGAGAAGAAGAGGAGAGAAGAGAGGGAAGACAGAGAGACTCTTGGGCAGGATGCGGTGGCATATTTGTACCGCATCAACACCAACCAGCCATGATCGCCGGTGCGAGGAGCGGCCGGGTTTCAAGGAGATGATGCAGCCGACAGACAGACAGGATGGGAGGGAGGCTTGTTTCTGTTGACGCTGTGGTGCATGCTTACGGGTGGACGAGTACATGCTTCCTGGGGCACTCTGAACTCGTACATACGAGTACAACGATGGCAGCTTTCCCATGGAGCAGGGGAGGCTCCATCCTGGAAGCTACGACGACTCCATCTCCTTGCTGTCCACCGATAAAAAGCGACGAAATTCCAAGATTCCTACTCGTCGGGGTTGCAACAAAGTTCAGGAGACAAGCTTTCGCCAAGGGGGTGCAAGGGGGATGAAGGGGAAAGGGGAGCAAACAAATTGGAGAGGAGTCTGGACCACGGTCTGTTTACGGGGTGGGAGGACATACACGTGTCAGCGTTTGCCTGTGTTCGGCGTATTCGTAACTGTCGAGATGCTCTCTTGTGACCTCTTGAGACTCTCGACAGTTCTTGAAGAAAAGAACGGAAGCGACGGCACCAAAGAACGACAGGACAACAAGACGACAGGACAGAGGATCGCAGACGAGGCCTCTGGATCTATCCCGTTGCGCATACGGACGAGGACCAGCTTCGCACCGGTAGCAGAAACAATCAAGGAAACAAGAGCGCAGGAACACCAGAAAACAAGGCGATGAAACACAAGTCTGACGCTGCTGTGCACTGCGCTGTGGGGCCGCTGTGTCCGCTGTATCCGCTGCTATTACAGGGCACAAACTCCACTGGAGTGCCATACGCTTATTTTATAGCGCTACCCAGGCGGGACCTAGTTTCTTCCATCTCGCTGCCAGTCAGGACGGCGTCCTCCGTACTATACCACCGCCACTGCGCAGCCGTCGATCACACTGCGAGGCACAGCGCACCGCTACGCTCCGCGTTCCAGAGCCCTGCTGGCAGCTGCTGGCCTTGCCTCAGGAGGCGGCCGGTGCCAAGCCTGAGACGGTTCCGGGTCACGTGATCGCAGCAACCGCAGAGACGGGCTGTTCTGCCATCACGTCGACTTATGCCGGCGTCTGTGATGGTCTATCAGGCAGTGGCGCTGTTGAATAATCAATATGACTGGATCTTGGCCTTTCACAAACCGCCTCGTCTCCTGCGTCTACCAATGATCAGTCTATGAAAGCGTGGCCAAAGTGGCATGGAATCTACGCAAGAGCCGCTCTTGCACAGCAGCGTACGGACTCCGTAGATACAATGGCACTATCTTTTATCTCCATTGGCCAAGCCGCCTAAAACGACGGCCCCATCTCTGCTGCCGGCTATCTTTGATCCGTGGTCCCTGGCGGCTGCGCCTGGCTGCCCAGTCTGGTAGGACGCCAGAGGCAGCTGGAAACAGGGCAGCGGTCGCTCCAAAGCAGCCCCAGTGGGACAGGCAGTGTTGTACCCTGCCACGTCTATTCAGGGCTCAGATGCCAGGTGCCGCCCAAGAAGTGTTCTTGAGACGAACTTGAAACCGAGCCATGTGGCTTGATGCTTGTGCTGTGGCGTCGTTTCTGTGGCTTGTGTGGCTTGTGTTTCTGCACGTGACCTCTGTGGGCCGCCTCCGCCGTTTGGCTAGCACGGCGGGGCCAGTAATCGGCCCCAGATAACAAAGCGGGGCAGGAGCTGCCCAGCTCACATGTACTTCCCTTGTGTCGTTGCAGAGCGTCATCGACAGTCAGGCTGGCATCGATCGCTTCTCCTCTCTGCCTCAGCTTTCTGTCGATTCTGGCTCTTTTCGCTGTCCACGTGCCGTGCTGTGTCTTTCGCCAGGTGATTTCTCTCTCTTTCCATCTTTCCCCGCCGTCCTCCGCCTGCTGCCAGCCATGGCCACCACGGAGCACTGCCTCTTCTGCTTTGAGACGCTGGCAGCGCAGCTCGAAAAACGCAAGCCGCTGAGCCTGGCCGCGGTGCAAAAGTCGTACGCAGAGTACCTCGCGGTGGCCGCCAGCGTGCCCTCGTCGGCCAGCGGGTCGTCGGCAGGGTCGTCGGGGACGTCCACGGCGGCCGCCAGCAGCGCGGAGTCGTCCGCCTCGGCCAGCTCGACGTCGCTTCCAGGGTCGGCGCCCGGATCCTACTCCGCCGTGGCCAAGGCCTCCTCCGGTGCGCCGCCGTCGCCGCTGTTTGTGACGTGGAACACGACGGAGGGCGAGGCGCGCGGCGAACACGAGCTGCGCGGATGCATCGGCACCTTTGAGGCGCAGGACCCGCTGGAAGAGGGCCTGGCGACGTATGCGCTGACGGCCGCGCTCGGCGACTCGCGGTTTCGGCCGGTGGTGCGGCGCGAGCTGCCGTTCCTGCAGGTGGCGGTGACGCTGCTGACGGACTTTGAGCCGGCCGCGGGCGGGCCGCTGGACTGGGAGCTGGGGCAGCACGGGCTGCGGCTGTCGTTTTCGCAGGGCGGGCGGCGCTACAGCGCGACGTATCTGCCGGACGTGGCGCCGGAGCAGGGCTGGACCAAGGAAGAAACGGTGGTCAGCCTGATGCGCAAGTCGGGGTGGCACGGGCGCAAAGAGCGGTGGCGCGAGGTGGGCGACTTGCGGGTGGTGCGGTACCAGGGCAAGAAGAAGGAGCTCGACTACGAGGAGTTCAAGAAATGGCGTGCATTTGTGGAGGATAGAGCAGCCTGAGCACATTAGAGGAGGGCCGGGGCGGAGCCGGGAACGCTGGCATTAGAGCGCATAATCACAGGAGTAGAATATCGTGGAATTAGAGGCATGGCATTTATTCGCCCAGAGAGAATAGGCAGCTGTAAGAGCTCACATCCGGGCAGAAGGCCAAATTCATTACAGGCAATAAGAGTGACTACAAGGTAGTAGAATAGACGATGAGAGGAGCTCGACATCTAGCCATGCCCTCAACTTGGCAACGCTCCGCCTCGATGGCCATGGCCTCGCTGGAGAATCGTGAGAGCGTAATGAAACAAGCTTGAACGGGGCCTACCGGGGCTCAGAGCATCCGGGCGTAGTATCAGCTCAACACTACGCTATTTGCCAATGCTACAGCTTGGCAGCTCAAGGTAGAGCCAGTAGAGCTACACTCACGAGAAGACAATTCACAAGCTCAGAGCCACTGGGACAACCAAACAGTCATCAAGACGATCAATCAAACATCACAGCTAGAGCCATCAGTCTATACCCCGTAAACACAGTAAATCATCAGACATAACCCCAACGCCGTTCCGTCCCGCCTCCATGCCAGTCCGTCGCTAAATCCGTACACCATACACCATCCATACATCATTCGCCGTCCACCATTCACCATCCGCCATTCACCGTCCAGCATTCACCGTCCACCATCCACCATCCACCATCCATCCACCATCCACCATCCATACATCATTCACCGTCCACCATTCACCATCCGCCATTCACCATCCGCCATTCACCATCCACTATCCATACACCTAAGTCTCCCTCTTACCAACACCGAAGCGTCTTCCAGAATCCCCGGCCAGCACCACGGCCTACTCGGTCACCGTCGATCCGGGGCCCGCGCATCATGCCGGCGTCCCGCGGGTCTTTTTCGTCGTCGTCACCGAAGCCGGCACCGGGTCCGCCGTCCGGTCCGCTGGTGCCGCTACCCGCTGCTCCGGGAAGCGGACTCAGGGGTTTGGTCATGCCGCGGCGGTCCAAGTGGCTGGCGTCGGGGCCGAGAACGCCGCGCTCGGCCAGCTGGCGGGCCTCGACGACGCGGCGCACGATGAGGGCAAAGGTCTCTTCGATGTTGACCTCGAGGCGGGCGCTGGTCTCCATGAAGCCGCAGTTGTGGCGGCGGGCCCAGTCGAGGCCGCGGGCCGCGGGGACTTGCCGGCTTTCCTGCAGATCGCACTTGTTACCGGCGACGATCTTGACGGGGGGCACGATGCGGCTGCCGCTAAGGCCGCCGCCGGGCAGGCCGGCCTGGAGGGCGCGGGCGGCGTTGTCGAGGCGGGTCTCGGACTCCATGTCGATGAGGTCGTTGAAGTACTGCAGCTGGTCGAGGGAGTCGCGCGAGGTGATGTCGTAGACGAGCAGGAAGGCGTCGGCGCCCAGGTTGGACGACGCCCACATGCCGCGATACTCTTCCTGGCCGGCGGTGTCGGTCAGCGACAGGTGGTAGGTGACGCCGTCGATGCGGCGCGTGACGCTGTAGCTGTCTTCAATGGTGGGGTCGTAGTCCGACGTCCACTGCGAACGCACGAGGCGCAGCGTGATCGACGACTTGCCGCAGCCGCCATCGCCGCAGATGGTGATGGAGATCGGAACCGGCGTTTGGTCGCGCGACGAGACGCGGTCGTGCATGCTGCGGGGGTGTGGGATTGTGACTGGGTTGGGATCTTGGGGCCGTGGAGGCCTGTAAGGATCGTCGAGAGTTTTCGGGGATCTTTGTGCCCAGTGAGTCGAGCAAGCCGATGCGCGTTGAAGATCGTCGGGTTGTACGTCTTCGGCGGAAGAAGCCACAGATTCGTGTCGGCTGCTGCCGTGCAACGAACAGCGTGCAGCGACAAAGGCGACAAAGGCGACGCAGGAGGCGGTGTGAGGCGGCGTCGGGGTTCACGATCGATGGATCACGATGCAAGGGCTCGATGCACAGAGACGAGAGCTCATGCAAGGGCAGGCTGAGCGGGGAGAGGCGCGACGAGGCAAGAGCGTTGACGAGCAGAAGAGGGAAACCGCGAGGGGCAGCGCGGCAGAGCAAAAATGGGTACGTAGCACTTTGTCTCTCTGTACCCGATACAGAAACAGCGACTGTGCGCAAGGAGACCCGGCGAAAACAATAAAGGGCGAAATGGGACAGCAGGAATGCAGAACAGGAAACGAAAAAAATGCGCAGAACCGCAAAAAGAAACAAAAAGGGACGAGAAGTAGGGAAACTAAAGTATATGACAGCCACACACACACGCACGCACGCACACGCCGAAGAAAAAAGGGCCAAACACAAAACGCAGCGCAAAAACGCAGACAGCGCAAAAGCGCAGAAAAAAGGCAAATGAAGGCCGGCGGGGCACACCAGGCCGTCTGTGCCTTCTCCTTTCGGTCACTACGAGGAACGGAGTGCAACTACGACCGTACTCCATTATACGGAGCATCTACGGAGTCCAAAATTGTATGTACGACTGTATACGGAGCATGGGCACGCAAAGGCGAATAGCGTGCATCGATAGAATGAAAAACGCACCTCGCTTGCACAGTGAAATGTCCGTTGCGGGTTGGCCGTCGCATTGGGGCCCAGCACGCAGTGGAAGACCCGTTTCGTCCATCACAGCTTTTTTTCTGGCAGGGTCCCCCCTGTTCTGGTGAGCCCCTATTTCGACGTTTGGTTGCATTTGGGCTGTCTGCGCTAGACTTTTTGAGCTGGGCCAGGAGCAATTAGTAGGAGGCGCGAGATACTAACGCGAGTTAACTGACGCGAGATTAGGACGCGAGGAGTCCTGTAAGCGGCATCCGCATTACGACGAAGAGCGGGTGGGGAGGGGAGAGGGACGAAGGGACGAAAGAAGGAGACGAAAGAAGGAGAGAGAAGAGCGAGAGCGAAGGGGAGGAAAAGGAAGAGAGAAGAGAGAGAGAAGAAGGAGGAAAAGAATGGGAGTGAAGCCAAGACAAGACTACGGGAGAGAAGAGTACGGCAGACAAAGTTGCTGGCTCGACAATCGACAGACAATCGACGGCTCGACAATCGACAGACAATCGACGGCTCGACAATCGACAGACAATCGACAGCTCGACAATCGACGGCAAGTTCGACATCTGTCGCCATGCCCGTCAAACATCCACGAGTATTCGCATCCAGATCGACGCCTGTCAGCCACGTTCCAGAGCCCTACGACTACGGAGGTTTTCCAGCCGCCGTTCCCCTGCCTCGTGCTAGCAAGGGTAGAGCGTGGATAGTCGAGTCGAATGGTCGACCGAAGTAAGTACTCCTATTACGACAAACGGCTGTGACTACTGCCGGTCTCGGCTTGAGCACGCCAGCTTAGTGTTTTTGGGCTGCTCTCAGCCCGCACACACTATTGGCCAATGGTGAGGCCACCGGCACTTAGGCCAATGGCTAAAAAATTTGGGATACCATATGTACATCCAGGACGACCATGCGGGAGCAGAAAGCATAATTTTCTGCCTAGGCCTGTGGGACTTGCTTTGTAAAGCCGGGGCTCCGCATCGAACCGACGGCTGCGAACTCCGCGTCATACTTGTGACTCCTCCGGACTCCGTGCATTGCGGCAGCTCACAGCAGCCTTTCATACGCACACAGCACGGCACACAGCACACAATACACACCGTTGAGCTTCTACCATGGCTGCTAATGGCTATGAGCCGGCTCACGGCACCAGCCGTTCGGCCTCTTCGCTCTCGAGGGCCTCGGAGTTGTCTGAAGTAAGTATCTTGGCCGCTTTCGAATTTGCTCTTGCATTCCATTATCGGTATTTTTCTACTGTTTCCTCTCGTTCCGTTTCGTTTCCTGTCCTGTTCCTAAATTTGCCTCGCCTCTGCTCTTCCTAAACTCCATTTCTTTCTTCCCCCTGTGTTCTCCTTGCAGTTTGTACTTCCTCACAGGCCTGCTATTTCTACCTGCTCTTCCTCACAGTTCTCTGCTATTTCTATTGTTCTTCCTCACGGTTTCTGCTATTTTTACCCCCTACCCTCAACTCTACTAACACCCTAGCTCGTCGATGCTGTCAAAAACCTCATCGTCCCATTTGTCGCAGCTGCCGATGCCGCCGTTCCCGAACGGGCCCTCGGCGCACCGGCCGTCCCGTCGTCGGCCGATCTTCCGGTCCGGACGGCTCTGGTAGAGCCTCTGTCTCCGCAGGAGGTGATCACACGGCTCAAGCTGAACCTGTCTGACGGCGAAGGAGGTGGCCAGGCTGCTCTTCTGGAAACCGTGCAGCGAGTGCTCGCCCTCAGCGTCAACACTTGGGACCAGGGCTTCCTCGACAAACTCTATGCCAGCACCACGCCTGTGGGAGTGGTCACCGAACTGCTGCTCTCTGTGCTCAACACCAATGTGCACGTCTTCCAGGTGTCGCCGGCGCTGTCTGTCATTGAAAAGACCACTGCTCGTGCTTTCGCCCGGCGCTTCGGCTTCGCCGGCCCCTATGCGGGCGGCATCACCACGTCTGGCGGCAGTGCATCCAATTTCACCTCGCTGATTGTGGCTCGCAACGTGCTGTTTCCCGAGACGAAGATCCACGGAAACGGCATCGGCCGTCGTTTTGCCCTCTTTACTAGTGCCCACGGCCACTACTCTGTCGAGAAGGCGGCGCAGGCGGCTGGTCTCGGATCTGGCGCCGTCTTTCCGGTAGCTGTCGATTCTGCCGGCGCTATGCTCCCCGGCGATCTTACGGCTCGGATTTCTGCAGCCAAAGAGGCCGGTTTCACGCCGCTGTATGTCAATACCACGGCTGGAACGACGGTCATGGGCTCCTACGACCCGTTTGAGGAAATTTCGGCCATCTGCCAGGCCCACGGCTTGTGGATGCACATCGACGGCAGCTGGGGTGGTCCAGCCATCTTCTCTTCCAAGCACGGCCATCGTCTACGTGGCTCTCACCTAGCCAACTCGCTCACCGCCAACCCCCACAAGATGCTCAACGTACCGGTGTCATGCTCCTATCTGCTGACGCCAGACCTGCGGCAGTTCCACCGGGCCAACACACTCCCAGCAGGGTATCTCTTCCACGGAGACGACGGCGAAGAAAAGGAGGCGAAGGAAGCCAAGGAGGCCAACGGAGTCCAGGCAGAGAACACGGACGAAGAGGTCTGGGATCTGGCCGACCTGACGCTACAGTGTGGCCGCCGCGCCGACAGCTTGAAGCTGGCACTGTCGTGGGTGTACGGAGGTGCTGCCGGGTTTGAGAGGCAGGTTGACCACGCTTTTGATATGGCAGCACTCTTGGCCAGCCTCGTGGTCCAGCGGCCCAACACGTTTGTCCTCGTCTCGACCAACCCACCGCCCTGCCTCCAGGTGTGCTTCTACTACGCCAGCGGCGACGCCAGCCACGGTCCGGGCCACGTCCACCCTGATGCCGCCGTCAACACTCGCCGGACACGGGCAGCTGCTCAGTTGCTGGTGCGTCGTGGCTATATGATCGACTTTGCGCCCGGCGACCACGGCAGCTTCTTCCGCGTCGTTGTCAACTGCCAGACACTCCCAGGCACCGTAGAGGGACTGGTGCGTGCGCTGGAGGCCGTCCGTGCTGATATCGCGTAGGGGGGTGGGCTATGCCGTAACTGCACTGAATAGCATCATAGATCTCGAAGATCTCGTTAGATTCAATAGAAGAATCCCAGCGTCCTTCTCTCACGCTTCCTTAATGCCCCAGTTAGCTAAGCGAGGTCGAATTAGCAGACAACGGAAAGAGCCACCCGAAAGCCTGTCTGCGAGGCAGTCGCGGCCGTCCACTTTCCCCTGTCCTAGCTAAGACGGGCAGCAATATATCTACTCAGACTCTCTCTTGTTTTCTCGCGTCAGCTTCCTCTCATTTTCTCTCCTCATCAGCAATCGAGTTCTCACATTATCATCACCAACTTACCATGCATTCTCTATCCAACATTTCTTTCCCGCCTCTCCGTCGGTCGCTGCCCATAGACCTGAGACACTAGACCCGGCGACGTTTGTATCCTTTCATACAACTCTCCGTACGTCATTTCGTACTCGTGCTACCATGTGTTCCCCCCTTTTTTTTTAGTTGTCCCGCCGTACTATCTTAACTAATCTCGTTAAATCTAGGATTGGCTCCCCGGATCCTCTTCTCGGGACTATCTCCAACATGGCGTGGCTCGGCACCTGGGTGGCGAGTCTGTTTGCCTGGGAGTCGACTACCAGCGACGTGGAAAACTATTTGGCGCCAGAATAGGATACGGACACCTCACAAGACGGCGACAATGAGCGGCGGAGAAGCTGTTCGTCTACCATACCATTGGAGCCCAGCGACCAGCCAGGAGAGCAGAGAAACTCCGGCCAGCAAGGCAACCAGACTGTGGTTTCTGATAGGGATGAAGAGCAGCTCTCGGACTCTGGCAGCCCCTCTGAGACGCATGCAGACGCTAAGAAGCTACATGTGCCTGGTGAGGTCCTTGAGGTGAGCTCTGTGGGCTCATGCTCGGACAAGGCGCCCTCGAGCTCTGACAGCCCC